>PYSR01000230.1:0-49703 GCA_003049425.1 Magnaporthiopsis incrustans
GAGGAGAGGAGGAGAGAGGAGCAGCAGGGAGAAGGAGGTGGCATCCATGGCCTTAATGCGTCCGTGTAAAGGGCGTACCGTCCAACGCGCATTTGTGGTACGGCATGATGTACGCATTGAGTGGTTGTTGGATGTTTACGTTCTCTGGTGACGGCTGTACATGAGCAGGGTCGGTGTATGGGGTATATGAATTTTGTAGTGTTGGTGGTCATGGTGGTTTTTATTGGAAAGAGTGAGTGGTGTGCAGGTCTGGGAGGGCAGGAATAGCCGTCTACGTATCTTCGCCCACTTTTTTTTTTTTTTTTTTTTTTTTTTTTTGGACCACTACCTCCTCGTCTGGAATGTGTCTACAGACAGAAATGCCCGTCACTCTCCGGGCTGTTCGTTCCGGTCAAACGGCGAAGCGAGGGCACTGAGAGGTGGGATGGCATCGCATGTTATGCGTGGGTATGCAGTCAAAACTCCAAGCGAAGGGCCGATCATTGGCTTCAATATGCGGCGAGGGGAGAGTGTTGTGGATAGCATATCTTGTGAGGGGTCTCTCAACAGACGAGTCTCCGGTACTCCAGTGCCTGCGCCACCACGTCTCGTCAGGCGACTAATCTCTCTGCCGTCCTACCCGTTTAGTGCCCGGCTGCTGTAGTATTTTTCTTGATCACAGGGGAGTTCGATTTGATCCGTGCCTTATCCCCGCAAAGCACAACATGCACCGAGTGGGTACGTGGCGATACGTACCTTAATGTCTAGGTATATAACAGACCGGGCCAAGACGTCGGACCATACCGCCCCTCTTGAGCAAGCGACCGCTCTCGAAGGCTGACGGACCGGTTAGACCATCCACAGCGTTTCCCGGCACGTCCTCTCGTCTCTTCCCGCCGATACGAACCACTCATTGCTCGCGCACATGGCCCGACCAAGACCAAGCCAAAAGTGTGAGAAGCAGACCAAACGTCAGACCCTATTTCCCCCACCCCTGCCCTTTCCCGGCCTGACCGGTCAGGAAAGGTCAAGGCTGAGTGGACTTCTTTGCGGCTACTGCTACTGGATACAGCCAGCATACGCGGTTTGATTTTATTTCCTGCGCTGTGCCGTTTCCGTCCCTGCTGGCGAGCTGCAGCTCGTGTATGTCGGGGCACCAACCACAGAGGGGACGAACAAAAAGGGAAGCCACATGAAAGCACAATGAGGTGAGAATTTCCCGTTTTGTTTCCCCCCTGTTATATAAGGGGTAGAATAGGCCGACTGGGCCGGATCCGGCCGGTAGATCACGACAAATGTGCCCCTTCAAATGAGAGAAAAACAGGCCATGGCGTATGTCCAATGCTGTATTTCTGACCTTGTCTGCCTTTTTCCTGTTTTGGGCAGTGTGGGTGGGCAGCTTATTTATAAGCCTGCAGCTGTCTCTTGTAGATCCCCACGCTTGGCAGTCCACGGGCAGACCACAAATCCCCAAATCCGGCCAGTCGTGTCTTCTGCCTGTCCAATATATCGCTCCCCCATATGGGCGGTGGGCTGGAGGGTCTGTCTACGGACACACACATGCACACGCCACGCCACACGGCAACGACTACGTCCACTGTCCGGCGACGTCGTCTTGCATTGAGGGGAAAGAGAGACAATATTGACCGATATTTGCTGGGCTGGTTGAGGGGAAAGGCGGCCATGAGGGAGCATTGCAATCAACCTCTGTTTGCCGTTCGATGCCCTTGTCTTTTTGGATACCACCTCGGTGTGGACGACCGTTCTGGCTGGCCAAGCGAGCAAGACGCGCTGTCATACCGGTGAGGGCTCATCAGAGGAGATGTAAGGGTCAGATGGGGACAGGCCGGTCCAAGGGAGAAGAATGGCAAGCGGCTGCCTGTCCCGGCCCGTCTCGTCCTCCCACTTCTCCTCCTCTCATGCTGCCTTGTTGCCCACCCTTATCGCTCGCTGACCGGACATGGAGCCTGTCTCTGGCCTTTCTATTTGCTATGCCACGTGTACACGAGTGGATAGCCCGCAGAGAGCCCGCCTGTCCAGCATCCGTCCCGCTCCATGTGCGTGCAACCAGCGAATATGCCGGCTTATAGCCCATGTCAGGGTTTGTCATTTCTGTAAGATTGGCCAAACGGCAAGGCGCAGGAAAGAGGTGGGAGAGGAGGAGGAAGGTAAGGCAGCCAACTATCGCCCTGCCCTTACTTGCGTTGCTCCATGGAGGTCACGATCCCTGGTCCCAGGTATGACAAAAGTCGTGCAAACCGGATGCGTTTCAGCGCCGGTTGCAGCCATCATGGCGTGGTGAGTTTTTTCTCTTCTGGCAACCCGGTATCTGGGAACGGCCTTAGCAGGCGGAAAGGCACAGAAGGAAACAAACAGGGGTAGAGACGCGGGGAATGGCTGGTGTGGACTGGAATATCCACTCCCCTGCCTATTCCACCACCAGACGACCGCCGCGTATTCCCGGCCCGCCAGCCCATACGTATACAACCAGGCATCCGCCGCTTGCTTCAGCTTGTCCACACGCGCACGCTCATGAGCGACAACAGAACCAAGCATGGCCGAAACCGGGAAACGACATGTGCTCTTGTCCTGGCTGCCCAACTCCTGCACCTGGCTTTTTGGGCCCTCTTCGACCTAGGACCGGGTTCTCGTCATCACAGTGGCACCACGTGCGTGTAGCCCCAGCCCGCTTCTTCCCTCGAGCTTGCCAGCCTGTACTTGGCCAGATGGAGGGACGAGGAACCAGCTACCGGGCTACGGACTCCCCTGCCCTACCCTGCCATGCCCTGTGTCACCTTCCGCAGAAGCAGGTTGCTTCGAAATTCCGCGTTTGTGTTCCCTTCCGTCTCCTTCTCGCTTGCCTTTCGCCCGGAAAGCAGCAGGAAAAAAACACAGCATCTAACCCGAAAAGCCAGCGGTCTGATAGGCTAGACCGCGTGCCACCCAGCATGCAATGGCACGTAGCAGCAACAACCGCGCTATTATAGCTCCGTACGCCCTCTTCTCCTGCCCTCCTCTCCCCACCCTCCCGCTTCACCCATCTCCTTCTTCCATCCTCCTCCTTTGACTCTGCATCTGTGACAACGTATATATCACGCCACTCCGTCACCCGCACCACACCTTTCTCCCGCCGATCCCATTCCTTTCCCACCCGTCCGAATAAAGAAACCAGGAGTCCCAAAGCGGCATATAGCCCGAAGCAAGTAAGTCCTGCGCCTTCGCTCGGTCGGAGGGGAGGGTGGCGACGGACGTGGAAGAGCGGTAAGTGTGGTAGGTATGGCTGAACAAAGCTGGCTTTTCTCATCTCCACCAGTCCAGAATCATGCGCGCCTCGCCGCCGTCGACGTGGTACAGGAAGCAAGAAGCAACAAAAAAGGCCCCAAGGCGGCATGCATACGGCGAATCAGAAAGCTGGATCCCCAACTTTTCCCTCCGGGGCTCGAGACTTCCGCCAGCGATCGACGGGGAGGGAGCGTATTATCCCACTGTTTTAGGTACTACGTGCTCGCTTTTAACTTGATGGGTGGCGCTGCCTGCTCCTTCCATCCTTGCAAGATGTGCCGTGCCCACTGGCATTCATGGTTCGGCACTTGCGGAGCAGCAAGCAGGGAAACCATGCTTTGTCTAGGCAACATTTGCCCGATGACGGCTGGGTGACGGTCGTGCTGACCATAGGATCCCCATCCCTGCAGCATATAAAAACAGGTTCGAGTGTGTGTGTTGCGGTAGAGCGAGTGCCAGTGGCAGGAGTCATATGTGGTACTGAGGGCCGCTATGATATTGGCCGGAGGCGGACCGGCGGGCTGTGGCGGGCGAATCTGTTTCTTTCTTTCCTTCCTGTCCTCCCAAGACCACGTCACACAGCAGGCGCAAAGAAGCGCCTGAGGATACAATCAACCACTCCCGACTCTGTGTGGGATAGATGAAGAGAAAACGAAGGAGAGGCTTGGAGAGGGAGACAAACACATGCGGCGTGGCGCCTTTGCGGCCCAAAAACTGCGCCGGCATGTAGTGAGCCACCTACCGACTTATGTGTTGCTCTCGATCGCGGTGACCTCCTTGCGATGAGAAAATAAAAAAAATAAAAAAAATGGGGCCGTGGCGGCTGTCGTGCATGCACGGCTTGCTTGGTGGAAGAAAAAGCAACAAGGGGATCAGCATGCAGGTAGGTACGTTACTAGGCGGATGCTATGGCCCGCTCTGAGCAAGTGCGTGTACGTGTACATAGCAAGGACGTGCCAAGCACGAGGAGGGAGGGAGGGTAACCAGGGTGGGACGGCAAGCGAGGGAGATCGGGAGCTGGCAGAAGACAGAAGAAAAAAAAAGCACAAAAAAAAATAAAATAAAATAAAAGGCAACATGGCACGAGGCGTCAGGCCGGGGAACGTGCCACCCCTAATCGGGTGCTTGCAGCTCGAGGAAGCGGATGGGAACCACGTACCGGGAAACCAAAGGAGGGGACAGGGGGCTACACACAAACACAAAACCCCCCAGTCGCGGCGTGCTGCACTAGGAACTCCCGTTCCTGCTCCTGTCACTTCCCTCCCGTTCGTGGCATACCAGGTGCAAATAATTTGCGGGATATGCAGGACAACTGGCAAACCCGGCCGAGGTGCGCCAGATAGTACTGAGGACAGAATAGCCATCGGGCGAAATCCGCCGCCCCGTCTCATTGTTGCCGCGCCTATATCTAGGGGGCTGTCCTCCCCTTCTTCCCTCGCCCCTTTCCTCTACGTCTTCGCTCTAGGATGACTAGGACACGTCAGCTTCACGAACCCTCACGAACGGCAGCAGCAAATCCAAGACACCACCTAAGCATGGACACCAAGTACAAGTAAGTAGACAACCACTCAGAATACCTCCTAAGCCCGTACCAATGCTAACAAGTGGGCCTGTGACACAGCCCAATGAACGTCTCCACCACGGCTGCTGGCGGACCTCCGTCAGGCTGTGTCTGGCAGCGGGCCGTAGAGCAGGTCTTGGACCGCCTCGAGGACGACGATCTGAACATGGCCGAGCTCGGGATCCTCGACTACAAGCGTGGCGATGATCTCCTCCCTCGCCTTTCCGAGGAACCGCACACCCGGGAGCCCTGCACGCTCGAGCTCGTCCACGGCAGCGCCCCCGCGATAAGGCTGGCTCTTGATCTCGTCGCGGTCCTTGTTTTCCTGTCAGGGGTGCTGCCGCCGGACTGGTCCGCCATGTTTGCCGCGGTGGCAGCATGGGCGGGCCTCCGAGCTGCCCTGATAGCCGTGCAGGCCGCGGCCGAGACGGCTCAGCACGTGAAGAGCGTGGTCCGAGACCTGAGCTCCTTCTTGCTGAGCGCCCGCGGGTACGAAGACGGCCACATGTCCTCCAAGCTTGAGGTCATCCTGCTCCGCCTCTACACCGAGACCCTGTTACACCTGGTGCACAGCCTCCGCTTGCTGCGCCAACAGCCCCGCATCCTTTTCCACTACAGGGCCTGGAGCCATCTTCAAGTGGAAGGAGATCGCGTCCTGCGTTGGAACAAGAGGCTCCTTTCCGCCGCCGAGGCAGAGTGGCGTGCTGCCCGCAGTAGCCAGACCCGCAACGATATCACCAGCCCGTGCGCGGCCAAGAGTACACGCCATCGCAGCTGCGTGCCAGTCACGGTCAGTCCCAGCTTCCATGGCAGGGCCGACGTCGTAGAAGCCATCGAGAAGGCCCTGCAGCCAAGCTGGGGAGCCCCTGACCTGCGCTCCATGGTTCTCTATGGCATCGGTGGAGTTGGCAAGACACAAATCGCTCTCCGATATGCCTCGCTTCACCGCGCAAGTTATGAGGAGATCCTGTGGGTGAGGGCCGAGAACGCACAAGCCATAGCAAAAAGCTTTGACAGCATCGCTAGGCACCTTGAGCTCAGCGAAAAAGACTCCAACCGAGAGGGGGGAGACACGGATTCCGTGACTTACAGAGTCAAGAACTGGCTCCAGACCACAGGTGAGACGGAGGTTTCAGGGCTAACCTCTCGAGCGATCCGCCTCGTTGGCTAACCATAAAAATCTCGATAATTACCAGACAAGACATGGCTCCTCGTTTTTGACGGGGCTGACAAAATCGAGATCCTCAAAGAGGCCTGGCCAACCCAGGCCAGGGGCTCGATCCTGCTCACCACGCGAGACCACACGGGATGCTACATGGACAGCATGGCCCAGGCATCCTGCTGTGTGCAAACGTTCGACACGGAATCTGGCGCCGACTTCCTGCTCAAGAGGCTCGGGCCCAGTCCGCCAGAGCTGGTGGCTGATGACCGTGAGGTGGCCAGGCAGACGTCGCTTCGCTTCGGTGGCCTCCCGCACGCGCTGAACCACGTGGCCGTCTACCTCGAGCAGCGAAGGCTGCCCCTGAGCTGCTTCCCCGGCATGCATCTGCGTAACGCCAAGGAGATGGACGGCACGAAACCCTGGGTCACCGGCCCCTATCACCACAGCCTGTCCAGCCTGTGGGATGAGACCTTCCGAGGTTTGTCTGGCGACGCGCTCAATCTTTTGAACGTGCTGGTCTACTTCGACGTGGGTTGCATCCAGGAGGATGTTCTCCTCAGAGGAGCGCAACACATCAGCGGGATTCGTTGCTTCTACTTGAAGGACGAGATAGACCTGGCTGATGCGCAGGGAATCCTGCTGAGAGCCGGAATGATCTCCATCGAGCAGCGATCGCGAAAGATTTCCATGCATTCCGTGATCCAGGAGGAGGTCATCCGGCGCCAGTCGAGGGAAGACAGGGAGTTCTTCTACGCCTTCGCAACCCAACTCATGAGCGCGGCGTTTCCTGACCGATGGACCAAGGACTGGGGTCATCAGTTTGAGAGCTGGGACCGCTCTGCCAAGTGTCTGCCACACGTTCAGCACCTCAACAGCGTGAGAAAGGGGATGGCCATGCCACGCGGAACTCCCCAGCTGGTTGGGGATATACTGCTCAGGGCCGGCTGGTGAGTTGAGGAACGAGCCCTCCCTAACAGAGATACCGGATCAGTTACTGACGCCGAACTTAGGCATCTGTACGAGACCGAGAGGCTCAGCGACGCCCAGGATGTGGCCAAGGAAGCCTTCCAGCAGTTCCGGAAAATCCCTGCAGGACTTGGCTACGCCAGCTGTCTTGATCTCTGCGGCCTGGTGAGCCTAGACATGGGCAGGCCCAGTGAGGCTCTGGAGCAGTTCAGGCTCAGCCTTGAGACCCGAGAGCAGCTGCTGGCAAAGGGCTCGGATCCCGACACGCCCCTGATAGGGCTGAGCCACAGCCATATTGGACGAGCGTTGACGGAGCTGGGACGGCTGGACGAGGCGCACGCGGCGCTCAGCGAGTCCATCCGGATCCGGCTTCGACAGCCGCCACTGCCGGTGCTGCCGGCGTACTGCCATACCAAGCACCTCCAGCCCGTCCGCCTGGGTGATTCCTACAGCAAGCTGGCCAGCCTGCTGCTGAGAATGGGCAAGCCAAACGAGGCCGAGGCGGCGCTGCGTCAGAGTCCCGAGCTAGCCGACTTTTGTGACGACAGCTTCTTCCGCAGCGGCAACCCGTGGCTGTACGGCGACGCGGTGCTGTTGTCGCGGATCCGGGCAGCGCAGGGCCAAACTGACGCGGCCATGTGGCTCGCCTCGGGCGCGCTGGCCCGCCGGCGCAAGACTCTGGGTCCTTGCCTCAAGACGCTCGACTCGGGCTATGACGTGATGCGGATGACGGCGGCACACGGCAACCACGCAACTGCCTTGTAAGCATCCCCTGACCAGAGGAATGGACGAAGAGAAAGCGAAACCAAGCTAATGAGGGGCCGGCTGATTCTGTAGGGAGCTCGGCTGTGAAATGGAAAAGGAGGCTCGGGACCTCCCAGGGCCCGAGGGCACTGGCCAGCGCGCCCGTGTGCTGTACCAGATGCACCTACTCCACGAGAGGCTCGGCAACGTAACTGATGCCCGCCAGTGCCGCGAGAAAGCCGAATCACTCAGGGCCGAGGTGCGCCTAGGTCTGGCTGGCGCTCCACTCAGCGAGAACGAGTTCGACAAGCTGCGGCCGTGGATGACGTGGTAGGCGAGGAGACAGTTCGAATGACTTGGTCACTATGTTTTTCTTTCCTTGGATGCTTCGTATGGACGGGATGGTGCGGTGCAATTTGACGATGAGATGGAAACCTGGGATGGGGAATCGGACGGGGGTCCTCCAAGCTGTGGGGCAGAGAGGGCGGTGATGTACCCTCGTGCCTTTTGCCTTTTCAATTTGGTAGGTAGCGCTATAACAATTTCACCGCGTGTTCGCCGTGCACGCTGAGCGCAGGACGCCCCCACCGCCTGACCGGGCTGCTCTAATCAACGCCGGTTCCCATGGAGCTCGTCACGCCTGCAGCCAAGACAATGCAGGTCGCCGATATCCAGCAGGCCATCGTTCGCGTAGGCAATATCTGCGCACGGATGAGCCTGACCGCCGACGAGATCGAGTCGCCGCAGACAGGGCTCCCGACCAGCAACGAGACCTTCCCTCTAGACTCCAACGAGCTCACGATGAGGGATCTTGTCAGCCCGAGGAAGCACCGTGATCTCTGTGAGGCGGTGGCACGGAAAATCAAGCCTGTTCCTGAGGAACTCAACCGGGTTATTAACCTTTTCACATGGCTATCGAGAACCCCTAACACAACGACAACTATCGATGCCGTTGCCGCCGAGGTCGGCTCGTGCACCGGGCGGGATCAGATCAGGCTTCTCGCCGCCATGAAACAAAAGTTCCCATCGGCAGGTAGCGGAGGCGGCTCCTCGATCCCCATTCGAGGCCTAGACGGCCTCCTGGAAATCCAAGATATCATTGGCCTTGACGACCGCCTTTCGCGGGCGGCCGGCCGCGACTTTGGTGTTCCAATGTCGGCGCTGTTCCGCCTCGCCCAGCCGAGCGTGACGCTCTCCCCGCAGCCGCAGGCTGAGGAAGTCATCGAAGGCCTCCAGTCGCGCCCGTCCCTCTCGCAACGCGCCAGGTCCGATGCAGGCCTGATGGAGAACAGCCGATTCTGCCCTCGTGGCGTACCTCCTGCAGCACGATGTCATCAAGGAGAAGTTCGTGATTGAAGACGCCGACGGGCTCTTCTAGCACCTGCCGATTGACGTGCAGATGGGCCCGCAGCTGTAGGAGTCGCGCATCAAGCTCGCCACCGGCGTCATCCAACTCTTCGCCCAGAGGTGCTTCATGGGCGAGGAAAAGGCCGTCCCGAAAGGCATCCTGCGGCACGAGGACTGGCAGTGGCGCTCCCAGCATGACATTTGGGAGGCGCACTCCAAGCTGTTCCTGTACCCGGAGAACTGGCTAGACGCGAGCCCGCGCGACGACAGGAGCCCGCTTTTTGATGAGCTGGAGACGAGCCTGACGCAAAAGGGCCTAAGCATGGGCATGTTTGCCGATTCGATGAAAGCCTACATCTACGGGCTTAACGAGATCTCAACCCTCGAGATTGTGACCTACGTGCACGGCAACCAGCCGGCCCCGCTACAGAGGATACGGACACCTTCCACATCTTCGGACGCACGCGATCTTCCCCTACACGTTCTACTACCGCAGCCTGGCCGTCAATTACAAGCCATACGGGCGCTTCTGGCGACCCTGGGTCAAGACGGACACGGACATACCCTCGACGGAAACCGAATGGGAAGGCAAACAAGTGAGCACGACGGGGACGTATCTCGTCCCTGTCGTTGACAGCTCGCGCGTCCGCATCTTCATGCCACAACTGCTAGCAAAGACGCTAGCGAACGAGCAGAGCATAAGCGTTTTCGGCTCGAAGAAGTTAGAGGACCTGCGCGACCTAAAATGCGCCACCTCTCAACTGGAACGCATATGGGACCTCGGCATGGGCTGGGCGGAATTCGTCCGGGGCTCCTGGTCGCCCAAGCGGATGTGCTCGACCTGCCTCGCGATCGACACGGACCTCCCCGCCGTGACCGACTTCCTCTTCGAGCCCGTGTTCAACCACAATCCGGGCCAGGAGCTGACGCTGCTGGTCAGCCACAAGAGCAAAAACCTCAAGGTGGATGCCTCTCGCGGCAAGCCCGTCGGTGTTTTTGTCTTCTCCGGGGACCAGATGCGCGCCGACACGCCCACAGGCTACATCCCAAGCCCCCGGCCGCTCAACATCGCGTTCCGGAAAGTCACGACCGAAAAGCTGGAAGAAGGAGACTCTTTCGAATTGATGAGGGAGGTCGTCCAGGAGGAGCTCGACCAGCTCTATGGCGCCAACAGCGAGGAGAGGGGAAGGCCCATCCTCTTCGTCCCGTCAGCGCTCGACAAGGTCGCCAGATCGGCAGGGTCCCCTCGCCGGCTCGAGTCGGTAACCTGAACCATGTCCTACAGCGAGACCACGGCGCCGCTGGGCCTCGCGCTGAGCTCGCAGCGCTCCGATGGCACTAGCGCCAGCTACTTCATGATCCCCAAGGCGGAGATGAAGGGGGCCAAGCAGTGGGCCCCAGGCGTCCTGGACGGGGTGACCTCGATGGCGTTGGTCGATCACGGCTTCTCGGCCGAGCTCATGCAAAAGGCCGCCCCTCGGCGCGACCCCCTAAAGCGCGTTTTCGAGTTCTTGGGCGGGTAGGCCCCTCAAAGTCTGGGAGAGCTTTGGCCGATACGACTGGGCCCGAGTGCGCTGCACAAGCCGGAGACCCCGCAGGTCCGGCATCACGAACTCGCCCAGCCCATGCCCATCTACGCTGGGAGGTTGGGCTGCACTCGGTGTTGCTGGCAGTTGAGCGCTTTTATGCCACGCAACAGTACGATGCCGCCCTCGATGCCGCTCATCTCGTCTTTGACCCTACCGTCGACATTGAGGTGTACATTCCCGCGGAGATTAGCCCAGGTCAGGGGGAGACAGGAAACCAGAAGGAAACAGTCACTGTTATACAAAATCAGGACTTTACCTCGTGCTGGCGGTTCCCACCGTTCCAAGACATCGCACGCCGCATCGCGAGAACGGGAAGGACGAGACCCTGGACCTAGACTCCTCCATGCCCACCGATATCAACATGGCTCTGCTCGAGCGCCAATCCCACGGCACCCTAGTCCACGCGTCCGCCCGCGGCCAGCCGCAGGCCTCATGGAGTGGATCGGCATGAAGTACGCCGAGATCCTGCTGGCATCCGGGACGTGCACTTCCGGCGAGGCACCATGGAGAGCCTCCCGCTCGCGACGCAGCGGCACATCGAGGCTCAGCACGTTCTAGGACCGGAGCCTCCAAGGGTGCCGCGCCTCGTGTCCAAGCAAAGGCCAAAGTCCTGACGTACGCGTCCCTAGCCAAGAAGCAGGTCGAGAACGAGCTTGGGCTGCCCCTCTCGGCCGAGCTCGCGCGCGCCTGTGCTGCCAACGCTAGAAAGGATCCTCCGGAGGTTACGGGAGCCGACCGACAGACGCTCGGGATTCTCAAGACGTTGTACGTTTGTGTGCCCTTGAGCCCGAATTTTAAGGACCTGCGCAGCACGGTGAACACGAGACCGTGCAATATCCGCAACTCGCTCGATATCGAGGGTCGCCCCGTCACGTACGCGCTCATCGACCCTCAATCGACCCCGGCGCTCTCGTGGCCATGAGCAAGGCCGGGCTGGGCCTGTCTGACGCCCTCGATACGATGGCTGCCGAGATGATTGGGCCGCTCCCGCGCCAGAGATTCGATATCCTCCCCCAACACGCTCAGGAGCTGGTTTCGGGGCTCCGATCCTTCGGGGACAGGCTCGTGTCGGCCACCGAACGCAAGGAGACCGAGGCCCTCACCATGCTCCAGGCCGGGCACGCGACCTCGGTTAGCAAGATGATGCTCGCGCTCAAGCAGCTCAGCATCACCGAAGCCGAGCAGACACTCAAGTCCCTGGAGCTCAACCGTGCGTCGCAGGTTTCCCAGCTGCAGTCCTACCTCCGCCTCATCGGGGAGGACGCCAAGGCCAAGATGCCCTCGCCCAAGGACGCGTGAGAGGACATCGCGTAGGACATCGACACGCCCACGCGCGACGACCTGCGCATGTCGTCGTACGAAAAGTCCAGGATAGACTTGTCCCTAGCCGCAGGGGTGCTCAACCTCGTGGCCGCGAGCATCGACTCGTTTGTCGCGCCCCTCTGCGCGTCCAGAAGATCGAGACCATGGCCTCGCCCCTCGGCGTGGGTGCTTCGGTAGCCACCAAGGGCACCGACATGGCCGCCGTCGTCGAGGCCGGGTCCAAAGTCATCAAATTCAGCGCCAAGGTCATCGGCGCGAAGGCCGGGCTCGCCGCCCGCAAGGGCTCCCTCAGCCTGCAGCTGCAGCAGCGCAGACTGCAGGCCAAACACGCTCGGGCGGGAGATCAAGTCTACCGACAAGCAGATTGAGATACAGCGCATCCGGACCCAGGCGGTTACTGAGGAGGCCGAGATGCAGCAGGCCGACGCGGACAACGCCGCGCAGATGGAGACATGATACCGCACAAATTACGCCAACGAGCAGCTGCATGGCTGAATGGAGAAGATGCTTCTAACTCTTTACCACCGGCTTACACCCTGGCCGTCAGTGACGCGCAGAGAGCCGAGAATTCACTTTCCCTCGAGCAGGGGCGTTCCGTATCGGTCCTCCGGTCGGCCGCAGAGCACTGGGACGCTTCTCACAATGGTCTCTTCGCCGCCGACGACATGTGGCTGGATCTGAAGCGCCTGGCGCAGTTTTCCAGTGAGGACGGGCCCAGCACCTTTGAGATCACCAAGACCGTTTCCCTTCGCCAGATCGCGCACCTGGCCCTCGTCGACCTCTGCCACAAGCGCAAGGGCACCGCCACTTTCTCCCTTGACGAAAGCCCGTTCGACATGGACTTCCCCGGCCATTATATGCGCCGCCTCCGCTCCGTTGCCGTCTCGATCCCAGCCGCTGTTGGCCCGCACGACGGCGTCAACGCCACGCTCACGCTGCCAAGCCACAAATACCGCGTGTCGCCGACGGCCATAACAGGCGCCGATTATGCCTCCGCAGGCCGCTCCGCCTTCTGGTACGACCGCGTGCCCATTTCCCCGTTGCCATCAGCACCGGCACGAAGGACGTCGGCGTCTTCGAGCTGTCTTTTACGGGGTCAAAGCACACGCCCTTCGAGGGCGTCAAGAGCGTGGATGGCTGGGAGGTTAAGGTCGGTGGCGGCACGAAGATTTTGGGCGTCAAGGAGGACAAGGTTGGCGGTGTCTTCTTGTTGGTCAACTACGCTTTTGCCTAGAATCACCCACAAGTCGGCTACGACGCAATTAGATATTGTATTGGATAGTAGACAATAAAATGGACTACATGTGGAAAGAAGAGATAAGATTATAACTAGAAAGGGGAAAGAATTCCATCCGGAAGTAAGCACCTCGGGTTACGACAGCCATATCCGACCTCGAGCTTCCATCTCTATTGTATCTCTCGATAAAGCATGGGCGGCTGATCTGGAAGAGCTGTCCTCCACCAGGTCCCATTTAGTCAGACAAACTCTATCTGAACACATTTCGGATCTCGGCGTCACCCAAGAAAACAC
This sequence comes from Magnaporthiopsis incrustans, assembly GCA_003049425.1. Lineage (NCBI taxonomy): Eukaryota > Fungi > Ascomycota > Sordariomycetes > Magnaporthales > Magnaporthaceae > Magnaporthiopsis > Magnaporthiopsis incrustans. Next base: position 13,485 of record PYSR01000230.1, read on the forward strand.
GCAAAAGACCAAATCTCGCCCGTTTGTCCACGTAGCCGCCCTGGACGCATGGATGTTGATTTTTCGATCTCCTTTTCCGCTGGCATTTGCCAACTTTTCTCGGTCCCGCCAGAAACGCGCTGCACCGACGCCGCTCGGACAAGGCCGGCCATATCACCCTATCAGGACATATTCAAGAACTCCTCAACTCTGGCTGGCACATGCCCCTCCACGCCCCTCGGCGATCGGGATGGAACCGACCCAGAGGCCACAAGAAGTGGCTCTATCAGGGGTTGGAGGCCTTAGAACCTAGGTGAAGATGACAGGCACCGCCGGAAGGCATTCATCAAGCAGATCCGCACCAAGTTCCGCATAAATTTAACCGAGGCCGGGCACCACAAGATTCGGCTGCACCGTGGGCAGGAATGGAAACCACGAATGGTACTGCATGGATGAGAAAAAGGAGATGTTATTCGTCGATGAGTCTTTTCGAACTCACAAGCGATATTACATCAACGAGCAGAACGGAAGTCATGATACACTTAACCCGATCGTCGGATCTCTCGACAACGCCGCCGCGTCCAGGAGATTGGCTTCGGCAACCCCGGCCATCTAGGTACTTAAAGCAACAGCCGCTTCTCCCCCGGCGAATTCCTCCGGATCTTTTAACAACGCAGCCATATCCAAAGCCCTAACCGCTCGCCTCCTAACATATATATCCGGATCTTTCAACAATGCTGTCATATCCAGGAGAATCGGCTCCGGTAGATGCGGCCGAAGACCTAAAACTTCAACCGCTAGTCCCCTAACGTATCCGTTCGGATCTTTTAGAAATGCTGCCATATCCAGGAGAATTGGCTCCGGCAAATGCGACCGACGACCCAAAACGTAAAATACCCGTCCCCTAACGCCCCTGTCCGGATCTTTTAGCAATGCTGCCATATCCAGGAGAATTGGCTCCGGCAAATGCGACCGACGACCCAAAGCGTAAAATGCCCGTTCCCTAACGCCCCTGCCCGGATCTTTTAGCAATGCTGCCACATCCAGAAGAATTGGCTCCGGCAGATGCGGCTGGCGACTCAAAGCGGCAACTGCCTGTCTCCTGAGGTCCCTGTCCGGATCTTTTAGCAATGCTGCCATATCCAGGAGAATTGGCTCCGGCAGATGCGGCCGACGACCCAAAACGTCAAGCGTGCGTCCCTTAACGCGCTTGCCCGGATCTTTTAGCAATGCTGCCATATCCAGGAGAATTGGCTCCGGCAGATGCGGCCGACGACCCAAAACGTCAAGCGTGCACTCCCTAACGTATCCATCCTCGTCATGCAATAACGCTGCGGCGTCCTTGAGCATCTCTTCTGGCAAGTTTGGCCATTTGCCAATGGCACTGACCGCAGCGCGCTTAAGATTTGAAGGATGCGGATTCTTCAAGTATGAAGCTGCAAGTTCCATAAGTTCCAGTGAAATATCCGGTCTTTCCTGCAGTGCCTCAAGGATTGCCCCTACCACCATAGGCTCCCCTTCTCGTAGAATGGCCGTGATGACATTCTCTGGGAATTCCATTTTGGCTACCTCAATCGAAACAGCGTATTTTTGGTGTCCGGCTTTGGACAATAGCAACTGCCCCAATCGGTGGTTGAACCCGTTTCGAAGCTGATCGAACTCCGAGGTCTTGTACGACAGAGGTATTTCGTGCAGGCAATGCATGATTAGCCGTCGTGGTCGTGAATTAGGATCGTAGTCGTATTCGTCGGCCAGGTCGTTCCAGGGCGCGCCAATCTCGCAGAAGAATTCGCAGAGTGGCTTCTCATTGCGGTCAGGGGTGACGTGGAGCAAGCCTGCGACAAAACGCCAAAAAACGTCGTAGCGATCCACGCCTTTGCGTTCTCGGAGCCATTCGTGACAGTCGGCCTCAATCTCCTTCCCGGCTTTTGTCCCGCTGAAGTGCAGGTAGGTGAACCTCTTCTGCCGGCCACTAGTGCCCCAGTGCCGCACAAAATACTTTGCGGCAAAGTACTCTTGAAAGGTGAGGTGTAGGAAGTGATACGTCGTTGAGCGGATTGCTGCAGTGTCGGATGTTCGGAGGAACGATAGCCCTGCAAGAATGTCATCGAATGGCTTGTCCACCGGCGACGGAGAGGACCTGTAATGCCGATAGATGCCGTCTCTGTGCTCCGTATCGAAGTTTATCACCTCGCTGCACAGTCCGGAGAAGGCCAAAAGTTCGAGTCGGTTCATCAGGCCGTCCATCCGGCCCTCGATCTCCGAGCGAGTTGCTCTCCTGGAAGAGGACCCCTCCCATCCATAGATGCGGTCGCAATCCTTCCTCCACAAGCTCAAGTCGATATCTCGGTACAACTGGGTCATGGTCTCTGGTGTAGGTTCGGAAGGGGAACGGTTGCTCCAGGTGAAGCAGAGCGCGTCCAGCTGGATGGGAATTCGCACAAGACCCTGCATGAGCGGTCGTTGTCGAAGAAATGACTGGATCTCTCTGACTTTTTCTTTTGAGACAGTCTTGTTGACGTACTCTGTTACCTGATCTGGGTAAAACCCGATCGTCTCCAGCTCGAGATCAGGGCGTAGGCTGTCTGGCAGTGCTGCGGAAGGTCGGGACGTGACGATGACATTAGGCTGGCCCAGGAGAGACTCGAGGCAAGGGTACATTTCGTTTTCTCTCTCCAGGCCTTCCGCGACTTCATCCAGCCCATCAAGGAGGAACAGAGTCCTGTCCTTGGCAGTACCGTGCAGCGCCTTCTCTAACTCTTTGGCGAAGCTCTCGCGATTTGGGGTGCCGGAGAAAAAGTCGCGTGAAAACAGACCCTCGAGATTGTACCCCCTGTCGGGCTTTCTTCTTAGGGCTCGCAGAGGCACCCAGAGTATCCGGTCGAACAAGTCCCGCCATGTGCCATGGTGGATGAAGTCGTGAACCATCTTCTTGCACAGAGTAGTTTTGCCAACCCCGGCTCGACCTCGAATCACGATTCTTTTCGGCTGCGCGGTGTTGCCCTCGCGATCTTTCCGTCGGTCGAAAAGCGTCGACAGCTTGACCTGGATGTTCTCGTCCGGTGTCTCTATCTTTAATCGAGCGGAGAGTGAAAATGGCGAGAATATTTCCGATCCGTCCTCGGTGCGGGTTGTATCACCGCTCCGTTGCTCGACAATGGCGAGATTGATGTAGCATTGATCCATCGGCAGTTGGTCGCGCGAGAGCCGCTCAACTTTGAGCCTGTCCGAATTGTAGACACTGTCGCGAATCCAGGCGTCTGCTTGTTCGAGCGGGCTCCCCCGGCGAATATCCTCGAGCATTTTCCGGATCTTTCCAGCCACAAGATCATAATCTGGACAGTCAGGGCCGGAGAATTTGTTCATCAAAACGTGTGGTCGATCCAATGGCAACGGGTCGCGGACTATGTCGAGAGTCGCCGACGACTTATCGACCAGCTATTGAATGTTAGCGAGCCTGAGCTTGTTACCGATGGAAACAGGATGAAGGAATAGAATTCCAGATGGGTTAGGGGGTGAAATATTTGCGGTGCCTACCCGTTTGTTATGGGCGAGGAAGTCTGGTAGCCAAGGACACACTTTCCGTGGCAAGCTTGTATTTCCAAGTTCGTAGAAGTTGAACAAGAGGCAAGGAGGCTCTTTGTGACGAGCAAGGTCTGTAAACTCGCTAACTAGAGCTTCCGTGGAAGTCGATCCCTTTACGAGGTCGAGCAGCTTGTTCACTTCTCGGCCTTGGATCAGGGCCTGGGCCTCCAAACTCCTCTCGGCCCAGGTCGCTACGTCGTGAAGCGAAGTGCCTCGGAATGGCGTGGCAAGAAAGAGGATACCGCGTGTCGTTTTGCGGATAGAAGAAGGCCCTTCTCCCGCACTCACAAGAGCCTTCATCAGAACGAGGCCACCGAGACACGATGCGATGAAGAGAATCGGTCGATCCCCTCTTCCGTATCTGCCCGTGGCGGGGGGCCGCCTTTGTATGCCATCCAAAAGCAGCAGCGCAAGCTCGTCCAGTGTCTTTTGGACCCGGTTGGACGGCTGCCATAGGTCAGCGGGCCAGTCGCACGTAAAGATGCGTGCCCCTTTGACCCTTGCTGGGAGCATGCTAGGATCCTGCAGCCAGTTGATGCTCTTCTCGGTATTTCTGCGGTCTACCCATGACCATGTGTTTGGCGACTTTGTGTCGAGGCCATGGATAGCGATGATGTCGATGTCTGTCTCCGTCGTGTCCTTGGGGTGGACTTCAACAAGACGGACGCCTCGTTGCGTGTCTTGTTGCGATGACAGCTCTTCTGCAGTGATACCGCTCTTCGCCAGTTCGGCCGCAGCGTTGGAGAGTTTTGTTGTCGCTTCAGGGGGGTGATGTAGGTGCAGGGTCGAGGCAGGCCTTGGGGGCGCGACTGTAGAGAACCGAAAGTAAACGGCAATCGCCACCCCGGCTAGGAGAAGGGATAGGATGGCTTCCCATCGCGGCAAGGGGGTGGCCTCGCCGGTGCCGGCTGGGTCCATTGCGTCTCCCAGCAGAGTCGGGTTGCCGCATTCCTGGAGAGCGGTGTCCAGTGCACCCCGCACACGAGTTGGTCGTCTGCGGGATGCCCCGACCGAGGCTGCCCGTGGGTTGCTCTCAGGATGCAAGGTTGGCTCGTGGTCTTTCTGCGAGATGGCTGCCGGCGATGGACCAGAGAGTGTCTGGTATTCAATCCATGGATGCAATAATCTCGGATTTCCTCGCCATGGCCCGGTCAGGCTCTGAGGAGCGCCACCACGCCAGGGCGCATTCATATCCAATCGTTTCGAGCCGGCCATCCGGCCTATCCTACGACACCAACCATTGGTTCATGGCTCAGCCTCACTGCCTGGCTGCAGCCTAAAACGCATGTCCAAAAACCACACAGGCTGCGACGCACGGCGGGACTCCACGAGCCTCACACGAATCTATCCAACAAACCCGGCAAGTAAAGGGGCTCCTAGTGCCCCTATTCGCAGCTCGTATAGCTAAGCAAAGCCCTGCAACCCCGCCGGTCAGCAGTAGCCTCCCGTGACGCTCGCAATCCGCTCAAGTTCTAACGAGTCATCCGGTTCGCAACAGATGTGCTCGGTAATGCGGGTGGGTGCGCGGACGCTTTGCCCGCTTCCTACCGCTATTATTAAGGCATTAGGGAACGAAGCGCCGTGTCGTTGGCGATCCTTCTCTCGATGTGGCGCAATTCCTAAAAGAGGAACTGTCCCTCGGGACCCTGTCTCCCAACGACACGGCGCACCTGAGAGGAGAAAATGTTGGAAAACGCCCTTTTTACAGGTAGAAAAAAATGAGTATTGTACTTCTTTACAACCAACAATTTATTATGGTCAAATCTTGTGTGTTTTTTGCCTTTGTGTTGGCGGGAATTTACCAAGTGAAGGGGTATCGAGCTGGTGTCCCGTTTTTGCGGGCTCGTTTTTTTTTTGTCGTGGGGGAGCCTGTGTGAAATGCTTGTGGTTTGCCGGCTGGAGGCGCCCCGCCACGCAGCTCCACCATGCATGCATGTCTAAGAGGCGAAAATCAGGTTTGGACGGGAAAGGCCGCGTCGCCAATGACTGGGAAGCCAGAGCCCAGGATACGCTGGCCGGCGGGGGCAAGGGCCGCCTAGTCACGATGGACGAGTTGGACTGCTGCCGATCCTGTTATTTATCTAGATTCACGCCGCTCTTTTCCCCACGATGGCCTCTCTTGTCTGTTTTGACCGTACATATACAATTACCATTATCAATAACCAAAAACTCATGTACCATCTCGCCGCTCTGCGCGGAAAAAGTCTCCTAGATGTCGATCTCAGAACTCTTCAAGGACAGCCACGTGGTCCCTATCAGGATCACCAACCGCTGCTCCGACACGATATGGCCGGCCGTGGCGACGCAGCACGGGCGGGGCCCGGGGCTCGGCGGCTTCGAGCTCGGCGGCGGCGGCAAGACGCGCGACCTTGACGTCGGCTGGGACTGGCAGGGCCGCATCTGGGGCCGCACAAACTGCAGCTTCAACGCCAACGGCACCGGGCCCGCCGACCCCGGCAGGGGCAGCGCCGCAGGGCCCGGCACGGCCTGCGCGACGGGGGACTGCTTCGGCGTGCGCAACTGCACGGGCGGCGGGCAGGTGCCCAGCACGCTGGCCGAGTTCACGCTGCGGGGAGGCGTGGACGGCAAGCAGACGTTTTACGACATCAGCCTCGTCGACGGCTACAACCTGCCCGTCGGCATCGTCTACATGCCGGCGCCCAACGCCACCTTCATCCCGCCGAACCTGGTCAACCCGAGCTGCATCGCCACCAGCGGCTGGCTCGCGCCGCCGGCCAGGATCGGGAGGACCCACGACAACAGCAACAGCACCAACACCAACGGTTCTTCGTCGTACCCCATGCCCTACGAGCCGCGCCAGGACAACGCCGCCGTCCGCCGCTGGTGCCCCTGGCCCCTGCAGCGGTTCCCGCCCGAGCGGCCCGGCGAGGGGATCTACCCTTACCCGGACGACGGCGTCGAGCGGCCCGTCTTCAACCCCTGCATGAGCTCCTGCGCCGCCACCGGGTCGGACCAGGACTGCTGCCGCGGCTCTCACAACGACCCGGCCGTGTGCCGTGGCGGGCTGTACGCGACGAGCGCGAAGCGCGTCTGCCCGGACGCCTACAGCTTCGCCTACGACGACCACGCCTCGACCTTCATCATACCGTCAGGCGGCGGCGGCTGGGAGGTCGTGTTCTGCCCCGCCGGCCGCTCCACCGACATCCTATCTACCTTCGGAAGCCAGATGCAGCACCTGGCCGCCGGCGGCACCCTCACCGGCCAGATGCTGCAGGAGGTCGCCAGCGAGGACTACATCAGGAGCCACACCTCGGCTGCTGCCCGTTCCCGTTCGCATGAGCTGTGGTCTGTGAGGAACCTGATTTCGTTTGCCCTTGCATTCGTACTCGGGGTGCTTAATGGGTGGTAGGAAACTCAGCGCATGAGGGTCCGATGAAGATTCGTCAGCGAAATCCGGGCCGCTGATGGGCCAAGAAGGAGCTTGGGTGCTGGACACGCGTCTCCTTGGAGTCTTTTTCCCTTTCCGTCTCGTCTTCAGGGAGCTTCACCCCTAGATCACATCTTTTTGTACAGGCTGTCTCCTTTTTTTTCCCTTTGTGCTCAGTTTCCTAGAGGTCACACAGCGGCCTTTGTTCATTCGGCCCCCTTGAGAGTTGCAGATACCCACCTTTTTTGTATTGTAAGAATCTACCTCCTGGATTAACCCCTATATTCTATACCGTGCGAGACACGACTCCTCTAGAATAAGTTGTAGTAGGTCTAGTGCCGAATAGCCTTGAGAACTATCGACTAATAGATCGGGACCGGATGATATGCTTCATGGCCGGCATGCGAGGATACGCCCACCGTAGCCGGCCGTCTAAGCTGCCGCACCCACCAGCGTTAAGCAAGACCTTCCCGCTCTAGATTCAAAACCAGCCGGGCGATGCTATCACAAGAGCCAAAAATAAAGCAAAAATACCATGCCATGCAGGGTGTCGTCTGGGTTGTAAAGCATGCAGCAGCCATGTCGAAAAAGAGCGAAAAAAAAAGGAAGCCAGAAAAAAGAAGACCCTAGGTCCATGGCCCAGACTAGACCCTCTTCCCCTTGGCCCTCCTCCTCCGCTCCCACTCAGCGCGCTCCTCATCATCGCTCCCACTGAACTCGGCATCGTCATCGCTACTCTCCTCCTTTTGCATCTGCTGCTGTTGCGCTTTCGTCTGCGCATTGTTGCTGCTGTCACCCGACACAAAGTCGCCAGCGTTGAGGGTGGCATACTCGTGCTTCCTGATGACCTCGCGCAGGGCGTTGTTGGACGGGTCGACGAGCTGCAGCGGCGTCAGGCCGCCCTTGTTGCGCACGCGCGTGCTGGAGCCGGCCTCGAGCATCATCTCGACCAGGGCGGTGCCGAACTCGCGCTGCGCGGGGGGTTCCGAGTTGATCCAGCGGATGGCCGTGTGGAGAGGAGTGTCGCCCTCGACGCGGTTGATGGGGTCGCATTCGAAGCCTTCTTGGTCGAGGAGCATGTCGATTATTTCGTCTTTTTTTTTCCTCCGAGTTAGTTTGCCCGTCGAAGGAAAAGAGAAGTGAAAGAAGAAAAAGGAGGGACGCTTACAGTTGCCACGCGAGGCGGCCTCGTGGTACAGGTGGTTGCCCATGACGGTCCTGGTGTCGTTTAGCAGGCTCGCCATCTTGGCGTCGCTGCCCGTCTCGTCGATGATCTGCGTGAGTAGTTCGACATTGTTTCTCCTGCAGGCCTCGATCAGAATCTCTTGGACCGTCGCGCCCTGTAGAGAATCCCACGGGTTAGCCGCTGCGTAACGGTGTGTGGTGCATGGGAGCTTGGGATCCGTACATCGTGCTCTTCGTTGTTGCCCGCCATGCTCTTGTGGCACCCTTCTGTGCGAAAAGGAGATATAACAGACGCGTCCGTTGGCAGCGGTCGTTGGAGCCTCGCGCGGTGTTCAGCTGAAACCGAATTGGTGCCGCCAGGCAGCCAAGGGACGGTGGAAATAAGATCGGCGTTTTCCCCCCACGGGACGGAGGCGGAGGAAAGATGGAGAGAGGGTGATGGTGTCGACGAGTTCTCGTAGCAAGAAGCCACGCGGCCGACCGTCTTTTCTGCTGCAGGCCGGGCTGTCAAGCTTCCTATCGTCTGAGGGATTCTGGAGTGTGGCAGTGACAAGCAACCAGCGAACGAACAGGGGTGTGTGTCAGGGGTTTGCCGCCGGTGGGATGGCGGGGTTGGCGATGCTACGACAGCTCGAAGCCTCAGCTCCGCTCAGCTGTGACTGGGCGAGGCACGTGCACGGGCGCCCAAGAATTTGTCGGCCTGCAAGTGGCGCCGCCAGCCGCTTGCAACCGCTTCCAACCCAGAGAAAGACTCCGCGACTGGACGTGCCGCATAAAATTCTAGGCGGAGCTGCGGAAAAGGGACGGGACAATTCGGCTGGAAAGAAACGCCTGTAAAATTCACCTCTACGTCCCAGCTCATTCCACAACGCCCGAAATGCTGCTTTGTAGGATTTCGCCCTCTACCGTCCTCAGCAGATATAGCCGAGACAAAAACTCGATGCTGACATACACTGACATAAAAAAAAACAAAAGTCTGCCCCAACTGCGCAAACGTCCTGACCGTCTCGCCCATGGACACGGGCAAGAACCGGCTCGAGTGCCGGACGTGCCCCTACGAGTTCGCCATCTCGGAGCCGCTCTTCAGCCGCAAGGACTTTGTGCGCAAGGAGCGCGAGGACGTCTTTGGCGGCCCTGGCGCCTGGGACAATGCGCAAAAGGCAAAGGTCCAGTGCCCCGCCGATGGCTGTGACGGCGACGAGGCCGCCTTCTTCCAGGTCCAGATCCGCAGCGCCGACGAGCCCATGACAAGCTTCTTCAAGGTGGGTTTCTTTTGAGTCGGGGTTGGCCGACGAACTATTGCTGACTGCTTGGCGACCCCGATATAGTGCATGGCTTGCGGTCACAGGTGGCGTGAAAACTGAGCCGACTTTGTTGTCCTTTGCGCTCGCAATTGCTCTTCTTTGGATGACGGGGCGTTCGGTATGGTGTGCTTGTTTACTGGGGAGGTGGCGGCTGGGATCTCGAATAAGAATCTTCCCAATATTTGGCGAATTAGGCGTAAATTAATAGTCTCATGGCCTGACGATTGGAGTATTCGTGTTGTCGTGAACATCGCAATTCGTCGATCGCACCGTCTCGTCTCGCCGCCTGCGCCTCACGTCTTCTTGTGCCACTCGACGGCGGCGCGCATCCCTCCCTGGATCATGCCCTGCACCAGGTCCGGGCTGATGATGTCCTGGCGAAAACGCTCCTGCTGCAGCAGCTCGAGGTTGCGGAGCGTGGGCCCCGGGTACGTCAGGTACTTGACGTAGGGCGGCCGCGTCCAGTACTGCAGGTAGGCCAGGTAGGCGACGAAGGCCGGCTGCGACAGCAGCTTCTGCGCCGCCAGGTGGTTGAGGTACACCGGGTTGCCCAGCGACTGCACGAACTCGAGCTCCAGCTCGAACCGCGTGTAGCCCCCGTACTTGACCTCGCCGGCCTCGTCCGTTTTCGACGTTGACGACGCGGGCGGCGCGGGCGGCTCGGTGGGGACGGCCGACATTGTTGGTTGCTGGGCGGCTGGCGTCGCGCGTCCGGGCTCGTCTGGACTTCTAGCTCGTAGTTTTCGCGGGGAGCTTGATGGTAAAGATCGAGGTTTGAGTTGTGCTGCTGCCGAGCCATTGTTGGAGCTTTCCCTGGGCCCGTGCTCCACTGCCCCACATTCCGGACAGGGGCAGCCGAATCGTGCCCGTTTACGTCACTTCCAGTAGGTATCCGCATGCTCTCGAGATCGTTTGGTTCTATGATTCGGGACCTCAAGATCGAGCCCGAGTTTCGAACGACAGTATTTCCGCCCACTATATGCCGTGAATTCGTATATTGCGCTTTTCCGTGCATCCCGTATGCCCCATGGAATCCCCGATACATATGGACAACATGACAGCCAGCCCTTCCCTCCTTTACGCCCAAAACAGAGACATGACACCGCTCGCCGGCGCGCCAGAATCCTCCAGCAGCGGCTGGGCCCTCCTCCGCCTCTCGGCCACCACCTTCTCCTCGGCCGCCCACCGGCCCGCCCGCTGCTCCTCCTCGGCTCGGCTGTCGCCCCAGAGGCTGAGCCAGCTGCTGCCGGTGCCGCCCCCGCCGCCCTGCTTCTCCTGCTGCACCCGCCGCGCCTCCTCCTCGCGCGCCAGCTGCGCTACCATGGCCGCCCAGTTGTCCAGCCCCGCCGCCAGGCACTCGCGACACCTGTTCCGGGCCTCGTCCCTTGGGTCCAGCTTCTTCTCCGCGAACGGGTTCGTCAGCCCGATTGCGCTGCCGAGGCCGCCGCCGCCGTTTTGATTTCTCCTGCTTATTCCACTCCCGGGTGCTTTCGGGCCCTCGCTGTCGTCGCTGCCGCCCATGAGCTTGTGCAGCTGCTCCTCGGCCATGTCGACGGCCTCACGCGTCCATGCGAGCCCGTCCTCGCGCCGGCCCGCAACGGCGGCGGCGGCGGCGGCGGACCCGCGCGCTGAGAATATGACCTCGCCGATGTGCATGTGCAGCGCCGCCTCCTCGCACAGAGCCTTGGAGTCACGAACCGGAGGGTTGCTCCCGTCGTCAGGCGCCTCCGGAAAAGGGGGCGGGCTAAACGTGCCAATTATTATGTCTGCTATCCTTTCGGGCAGCGCGCGCTCGGCTGGTGGCCTGCCGGGACGGGCTTGGCGTCTGGATGCTTCCGCCTCGTCCTCGGCGCCGGGGCTGGGTAATGAGCGCCGCGCCCTCAGGATAGAGACCATTATAGGTAGCGCCGAGGAGACGTCGCCCTGCCTTGCCCTGAAAGATGCGTAGCATGTTAATGACGTCAGGAGATTTGCGGACGGCAGGCCGGCCGAGTCCTCCAGCGTCCACATCTTGGGGTCTAGAATTTGTTTGTGTGACGGAGACGACTTGTCTCCTTGCTGTTTTGGCAAGCTCCTGCCGACGTATGGATCATTTCCCAGCGCAATGTTCACAGCCTCCTCGTACATGATGAGCGCGGGCCCATCCACGCCCTTGAACTCGAGCCAAGATGCGTAAGCCAGCGCGGCGTCCATGCGCTGCCGGGGCGTGAAGCCGCGCGTGCCGAGCAGGCGCAGGTACAGCACGTCGGGTGTCTCCTCGAAGGCAAGCACGCAATCCTCCTCGCGCGGGGCGCTTTTAGATCCAGGGGGGATGGGTCGGGGCCTCGGGTTGGACGGCCCGATCATCAACTCGGGCGGGAAGGCGGTATTGCGCGTGGTGTCGAGCACGAAGCCGTCGACGTGCTCGGAAGCCTTGGCCAGGGCCATCAGGGCGTCGTAGTAGCCCCGCCTCCACTCCTCGCTACGGCCGGAGAGGTCCTTGCTGCCTTCCGGGTGCGGGGGGTTTTCCCCGAGCGGGACGTCCGTCAGACCCCTGCCGTCCTTGGTCGGGTCCTCGAGGCGGCGGACGGCGTCGCGCAGGAGCTGGAAGACGTTGACCCAGTCGGTCTGGACGACGTCGGTTCGGGCGCGCTGGGCCAGGGCCTCACGGATCAGGCCGCGGGTCATGAAGGACCACTCGTGCGGGGTTGGGAACTCGCGCTCGCGCGCCTCCTCGCGCAGGACGAAGGCGGTGGCCAGGGCGCACACGCTCATGCCGGCGAAGATGAGGGTGTAGCGGGCCGTCATGATGATCTCGTGCTTGAGCCAGCGGCGGCGCTCCGTGGTTATGAGGCGGAACTGCTGTTGCGGCGGCGGGCTCGAGAGGAAGGGCAGGCTCGGGCGCGAGCGGCGCGAGAGCGAGGAGGTATGTCGCGGGGCGGCCTCACGAAGGAGCCGCCGCAGCACGAGGCGGGGCCGAGCCATGGTGTGCGGGTGTTTCGGATCGGGCTGCCCTGTGCGTTAGACCTCCTATGGAGGCATTCTCTCCTCCGGCCGGAGGAGTGTCGGATAGAATTTGTCGATGGGCGCTGCTGACTGTCGTCGTCGTCGTCGTTGTTGGCAACTTTGAGCTTCCAATTCCATCCCACCTATGGAAGCTTCGCATGACAGAAAATCCCGGGTCAGCTGGCTGGCCCCACTTACCGATGGGGCTCCACCCTGGCGATTCGCGATGGTGTGAAGGAAGGCCGTCAGCCAGCCTGGTTTTCTCAATCGACCTGTGACATGCTGCAGATTGCCAACGTGCGGTGTGAATATGGCCTTCTGATGGAGGTGGTATTGGGGAGAGTTCTGCCGTGTCTTGCCGGCCTGTCAGACAATGACTTCCGTCACGAGGTGCCTTTTTTTTCTCACCCCCGCATTTCCAAAGGTGTTATTGCAACTGCTCTTAGCGCGAATGGGATCGGGATGGCTCATGTTCTGGGTGGCCTACCACACAGCAACCTCGCCTTGCTGTGCATGACTGAGACCCCATGCATGGGTCATATTAGACAGGCTGCTATCAAGGCTGCCATATCATACCGTATCGCTGCCTGCCCATATTGCCTGGTTTAAGCCGAGCCGGACCAGGCAACGCTGCTCGGCGATCTTTTGGCTTGTGACGTCCGATCGACGTCTTCTGCCAACAATTTTGGTCCGACAGCGACCCTTTCATTAAAGCCGTAGGCCGAATCTACGTGATGATCATTATACCTCGGACTTCTCTTCCATATCTACTTTGAAGCTATTCCCCAGCTGGTCAACTTTAGTACTGCCCAAGGCCGTTTCCCCGATCTCGCTAGCAAGCGGGAAACATCCCGACTGGCTGCGTGCTTCGCGCGGCTGAACCCGCCTAAAGATGGAGGTTGGTCGAGACAGCACCAACCACACTAGCCCACCATCACCCTACGCTAGACGACTGTTCAGCTGACCGACGAAACGCCACTCGCCCCGCAGAACCGGTCCCAACAGTCCTTCTACCCCGGCTGGCTGCCGCAGACGCCGATCCCGGGCGTGTCGCTGTCGGCGGGCGGCCTGCTGGCGCTGGCGGAGCTGTCGACGGCGGCGCAGCGCACCGCCCTGAAAGGCGGCTCCTCGTGGCTCGACAGCCTGCTGCTGGTCCCGGGGCTGCACTACCAGCAGGCGGCCGACGAGCTGGCGCGCAAGACGGGCCTGCCACCCGCGCTCTCCGCCGTCGAGCTGCGGCCCGACGGCTCCCGGATCCCGTTCTTGGTCAACAACGCCGCAGTGTCGCAGTTCTGCCAGCGCGTGGCGAGAGACACCGAGCTGGTCACGCTTGAAGTCGGGCCGCTGCCGCTGAGGGGGATGAGACAGGGGAACAGACCGTCGAGATTAGCCACCAAGGCAAGGAAGCGCAGGAGGTCGGGGCTGGGGGACGACGAGATAGAGGCTGCCGACTACGAATGCGATGATCACGACTTAGACCCCAACGAGCTGGAAATCCCCGACTTTGGCTGGCTCTCGCACCTGCTTTACTTGATGGGACCGCTGCTCACCGTCGCCGCCATCGTGTTGCTGGTTCTGATACATGACTGTACGTAAAACAAACCGACCATATATCGTCATATTCTCGCCCCATGTTATTGACATATATTCTTCTGCAGGGTGGGCGCTCGCCTGCATCTGCGCCCTAATCTTCTCCCGTGTCCTCAACATATGGGTCATCAAGCAGCGCGCCGCCCGCAAGGCCGCACCAGCACCTCACCGTCCTCCCGCAACACGCCCACCACCACCAAGCACCACTACCCCGCCGTCACGGAACCCATCATCGACGACCTCGTCCAGCACGGCGACGGCCGCCTCGCAGTTGCGTCGCCAGCAACGCCGCCGCAGCCGCCAACAGGCCGCCTCTGCCGCCTCTGCCCAGTCACCCGCCACCGCGCTCGTCTCGCTCCTGGTCGCCCTCCCCGACGGCCGCGAGGTTCGGCTGCGTGGCACGGCGGCGGACCTAGCGGCCGCGGCGGGTTCGGCGTGGCTGCGGGCCAAGACGCATGTCGAGGGCTACCTCGAGGCGGCTGCCAAGCTGTGCGTGTACCTGGTGGCGGCCGTCAGCGGCAACTGGACGCAGGCCGGCGCGATCGTCGTCATGATGCTGCTGCTGGTTAGCGCGGCGCTGCTGGCGCTGAGTAACGCGCACGCGACGAGGCTGGAGGTTGCGGGCGGTTATGTTGCTGTGCCATGTGGGAAGAGAGGGAGGGGGATGATGCATGCGCACGCAGCGACGGGCGGGGAGGGGGAGGAATTCGCCGCTCCAGACGGGGGAGCTGGGTTGACTGCGGGCTATGGGGCGGTGGAACACGGCGGCGTGAAGGGGCAGCAGCAGCAGGCGAAGCGGGATGATGGTGACAACTTTGTCGAGGGAAGCCATGACGCCGAGAGAGCAGGCGGTGGCTGGCCGACTATCACTGCCCAGAGCAGCAGCACGGGTGGCATGTACGACTGGGGTAAGGGTGGCCCGTCTGTGGCAGGCTGCAAGGGTGAGGGTGTGGAGGGATACAACCAAGGCAGTTGACACTGGGACGGTTAGTCGTTCTAATGCGGCTTAGACAAGGGGCAGTTTAAGGATGGAGAGAGAAGCAGGGTAAGGTTCAAGAGTGGAAAGAACGAAGGCACTCGGGCGTCGTAGCAGACAACATGGGCTGTAAGCACTGGCACAACACATACGGCCATGTTCACAAGAAAAATATCATGATTGTATTGCCTATCCAAAGCCTGCATTGGTCTGTCCGCATTGTGCAATGTCCAAAGACATCCCGTCAACGCGGATCACATCCCTCGCACCACGTAAAGGTTCAGGCTCAACAGCAAGGGACCCTCCACATCAATTTCAAAGGCCATCAACTCTCCCGAAGGAAGAGGAAGCCAGATCCCAAGTTGCTTCATAGGGTGGGTTTGTGTTTCACACCAGAGGAGACAAGAAAAGGAAACGAGATCCTCGACTCGAAAGTGGGCTCACCGTCGCCAACTCTCACTCACTCTGGAATTGAATTTCTCTCTCGCTCAACCCTTCAATCAAGAAAAATACACCCGTCCAGGTCGCGTGGCGGAAAGTGAGAGCTCTACGCGTCCGGGTGGACAAGTTCCCTCGGCGAGGCGGGACGTCAACTGCCCGACGAGTGCTTCATCACGATCCCACGTCTCTCCGGAGCTCGTGTCGCGCAAAAAAGGAAGCAGCGCCAATGCCGCAGAAGGCGGACGCACTCTTTCGGGACAAGGTCGCGGGAGACATGGCCCTGGTTGGCGGAGAAGGGGAGGATGGATGGGGAACCAGCAACTCGCGCATCGATTCGGCTCAAAAGAGAGAACCAAAGACGGCGCGGGTCCACTCGACGTTTCTCTGGGATGCTTCAGTTGCGCGCATGCCGAAACGTGGGCGAGCAGGCAGACAGGCGGCAAAGGTCAGGCCGGGTGTGAATCGGCGCCTTCCATATGCACAACTTTTGCCTGCACGGAAGCGGCAACTGCTGTTATGGGTTGCATCTTTGCTAGCAGAGGAAACGGAGCGGATGCTAACGACGCTTCAGGACCCGGGCAGACTCCGGCGGCCCGCAGCCCCGTCTGCGATCCCGGAGAGAGGTCACGGGAGAGACGGAGGGTGCCGATTGGGGCCCAGGGTCCTTCCAGCGGAGCAGTGGTTTTGGGGAGTCGCGGCGGGTGAGTGCCGCGACGGGTGGGTGAGACGAATCGTTTCTCCTCGTTGGTGCTTCAGACGGTCCGTGTGGCGAAGGAGCAGGGGACGGAGTCTCTGTCTGGCGGTTGTGATCGCTTGGCGGGATCCCGTGCGGCGGACCGCAGTGACGCCCTGTCCGCGTCACAGGACCGGAGCAGAGGAGAGAACGAGACGTGATCGCTTGCTTGTCAGAATGCGTCCATCGGAACGTGAGCAAGCTGGTTCTTTTTGGGCTTGTGCTCGCGGACCGCAAGTCAGCGACGTGGGGTGATTCAAGCCTGGTGAGGGCTGACCAGGCGCGCCACGGTGACGAGGGCGGTTGGTTGCAAGGCGAGAAGAAAACCAGACAAGGAACCGACGTTTTTTTCCGAGCCTCTCCGTCCCCGATGCGGGTAGCACGCAGAGACGAAGGAAGCTCAAGGAAAGATGCAGACGAAAGCAGAGGCGATTGCGTGGATGAGAATCCCCAAGGGAAGACGAGGGGGGACCTGAGGGAGATGGAAGGGAAAGAGAAAAGCAGCGGCGGGAGGTGGTGAGAATTTATATCGCGCACACCATGGCTGCTGCATTGCCGTGAATTATTCCTGATAAACCCCGCTTACCAGGAAGCACCCATGGAACGCCGGACGGTTGGGCCAATCAAAAATCGCAGCGAGGCCCCATTTTGGTGATGTGGCAGGAGAGGAAGGTGCACTGGCGCGGGGCGACCAATCGCAGCTGCGGGATCGGCAATCCAGGCCCGTAAATGCCTGGGGCCCTCGAACTGGGGCGTTTCACCCGCCGCAGCGGTGGCCTGATGTGTTTCTCAGTGCGGCGAAGGCCGGGATGCTGTTTGCTTCACAGTAGGTAGTTGCTCTATTCTGATTCGTATCGCCACACAGGCCGCCTCTGGAGGAACGCGGTAGGCTCATGAGTTCAGGGCAGGATTGTTTGCCTCCCTCCGAATTTAGGACTCCCGAAATAATCCTCTCGAGCTTTGACGCAGGCTGCTGAGCGGCAGTTCGTCTTGGACTCGAGGTGAACGTCACGTGGCGTCATCACCTCGTCTGCTATCAGTCTGGTGGGATTTGCGACAACTTGGGTTGCATAAACCGTACCCAGAACCACCATCCCACCCGAAGACGAGCTGTGGATAGTGGAAACATCAGACGGCAAACATGTCAACATCATCGACACCAGACAACCCCGCACTCACCGTCGTGCAGTGGGTCGTCGACACCCGGAACCTGTGGCCCGAGGCGACGGAAACGCGGCATCTGGAGTCGCACCCCGGCGCTGTATGTTTCGCCGAGTTCCCCTTGTCTCTATGCACGGGCAGTCAATAACTCAAGTAGGAAACAAAACCACCGGCACCCAAGTGCGCGAACGTGAAATAAAATGTAGTCTAGAGCCCTAGCCCTCCTCCCCTCGGCGGAGCGCGCGGGCGTGCTCAAGTACGTTTTCGTGCGCGACGCCAGGATGTCGCTGGCCTCGCGCCTGCTCAAGCACTACGTGGTGGCGCGCCACTCGGAAACTCCCTGGGGCGAGACGACCATCACGCCCGACGCCGCGCGGTCCTCCAAGCCCGTGTTCGTCGACCGGGCCACGGGCCGGCAGCCCGTCGCCTTCAACGTCAGCCACCAGGCCGGCATCGTGGCCCTGGCCGCCGTGGCCGTCTCCGGCTCGGCGGACGCGGTGGACGTGGGCGTCGACGTCGTCTCGCCCAGCGAGCGCCGGGCCCGCGACCACGACACGGTCGCGTCCGACGGCTGGCCGGCGTTCGTCGACATGCACGCCGACGTGTTCAGCCCCGCCGAGGCGGCGCATCTCAAGTACGCCGTCCTGTCGTCGGCGGGCAACAGGGAGGACATGGGCCGCACGCCCGAGGCCCTGCTCGACTACAAGCTGCGCTGCTTCTACACGCTGTGGTGCCTGCGCGAGGCGTACGTCAAGATGACGGGCGACGCCCTCGTCGCGCCGTGGCTGCGCGAGCTCGAGTTCAGGGCGTTCGCGCCGCCGCCCAGGACGGGTGTGCCCGTCACGGAGCACAGCATCTGGTTCCGGGGCAGCAGGGTCGAGGACGCGAATATCTGTCTGCGGTCGTTCGGCGACGACGGCGACTACATGCTCTGCACCGCCGTCCGGACGCCTGGCAGGGTGCAAGACGGGCTGGGGATGGATCTGCGCGGGCCGTTTAGGACCGTGACTGTGGAGGAGATTGTCGAGTTTGCCGAGACGCAGAGCTCTTCTTTCTAGCTGTTTCGCGACGCGTCACGGCCGTGCAAGACCCAAAGGGAGGGGAGCATCAATCAATATTTTAAGCAAGAGGTTGATGCTTGATGCTTGATTTTCTATCAAATCCTTCGGGTGATCCCTGAAGCCAGCAAGAGACATTGCTTCTCCTCCAACGACATGGCTGTGTGCCGACACTTCCTCCAAAACATTTCTAAAAGAGCGTCGTGTGGGATTGCCTTGACACTCGTAAAGCCAGGCAATGCCGCCGAATAAATCCTTTGCCGCGTTCATTATTATCATTAAGTTTTGTTTTGCGTTTCCTCTTTCTCATGTACCCATGACACTGAGGAGAAAACACCTCACACCAACTAGCAGTCCCTATTTTGTTCGACGGTACAAGCACAAAAAAGCTTCCAAGGCTCCGTTTACAGAGCAGCAACGAAGCCCAGCAGACCGACCAGGGCACCAGCACCGAGAATGGCGGGCGTGGCGGCGGCGTTGGGGTTCGAGGTGGTGGTGGCGCCGCCCCTCGTGGTGGCACCGGTAGCACCACTGCCGCCGCTGCCACCACCGTTCGTGGTGGAGGTGGAAGTGGTCATGGCGGTGCCGGAGCCGCCGCCGCCGCCCGAGGAGCGGGTCATGGTGCCGTTGAAGCCCGTCATGGTGACGGAGCCAGTGGTGGTGGCGATGGGCGTGGTGACGGTAGTGGAGTTGTTGCTCAGCGTGGCCTTGACGGTGCCGACGCTGGTCGAGGTGCTGGCGGTGCCGGCGGCCGTCGTGCTGGCCGAGAAGGCGGCGCACAGAGCCGAGCCGGCCGCGGCGATGTTGCCGATCTCGCTGGGCGGGCAGGCGCCCAGCACGCAGGGCGCGGCGATGGACGCGATGGGCGCCGCGGCGGTGCCGCACTGGCAGCCGACGTCGGCGGGCTGGCAGCCGGCCGAGGTGACGGCGGCGTTGATGCATGCGGTCTGTGTTGGGCGCGGGTCACACGTTAGTTATCGGGTTTGTATCAGGAACAGGAGATGCGACGGGAGGCAGGTCTTACAGCGCAGGTCGGGATGCCGGCGAGGTTCTGGGCCAGGGCACCAGCGGCGGCAGCGAGGATGAGAGCGGTCTTCATTTTGGGCGGTTTGGGTTGCGGTGGTGGAAGCGAGGGCAACAGACTGGTTCTGATGGTAAACGGAGCAAGTGAGTGGAAGGCGTGTATTAAAGTTGCGGGCGAGTGACCTTGGTAGACAGTGGCTCGTGGGGAGAAAAAGAAGACATAGGTGCTGGTGAAAAAGAGCGAACGGCAAAGAGTTATTTATTGACGTCGTTTTTCCGTCCTAGGCCCAAGCATCGCCCCCTTGATCGGCCGATGCGCGCGACGCCGATGCTGGGCAACGTGCCTTGGCTAGGTCGAGCAAATCCGGAGCTAGCAGGGTACCTTGGCAGGACCGGCAAAGCTCTCTCTCAGCCCAGGCCAGGCTGGGGGGACCCATTCACGTCGACCGGGGGCGGACGAAGGTCCATTCCTCTTCCGGCAGCGCCACCACCTCGTCCCCATTGGCTGGGCCTGGTAAATAGGCGTTTGGCCAGCCCACTCCTTTTTTCGCTGGGCCCCGCGTGTTTTTGTTTTTCTTTTCGCTGGCAAACAAGGCCTGGAATCACGGCCCACTCTCGTTGTCAACTGGTCGTTTCCTTTCTCTCTCTCTCCCTCGGCTGTCGGTTCTTCTGCCATAGATGGATGGGCTTCCGCCCACCCCGCCTGCACACCAAAAGCGTGCAATGTCACCATCTTTCTCGTAAAGCTGCCCCTTCAGCTCACACCACGGATCGACCAACATGGAGCCCGCACCGTGTGCATTGGCCAGCTGTGGGTCTGCCCGTCCATCCAATAAAAGCCGCTCGATGATGGGTCTTTGGCGCCTTGGGAATGGACAACAGCGCGGGGGATCCGGGGTGTCATTGAGAGTGCCCGCATGCCAGGGGTCTGTTCCAGGGCCCCTGGCACGGACGTCGACGACCTCCGCCGCTCTTTTTTTTTTTTGTTCTCTTTTCCGTCTAGTCTAGTCTCTTCTCGCACCGTCCAACCTCTCCATCCCGCCACCCATCCTGCCGCCGAACTGCCCGACCTGCTTTTTGACGCCTGCTCGAGCGTTTCTCCCGTCTATCAAAATAAGGGATGGGATGGCTTGAGCAACGCTCAGTCTTTCACTCCTTCCACCCGAGCACCCAAACAAAATTGGATGGCCGTCCGTATTGACATTGCGGCCCGCTTTGCATGAGTTGTCTACCCGTAGCACAAGCTGGGTCCGTCCCCAAGCTCCTAGCAGAGAACAAGCTCTCGCCAAATTGGGTTCAAGTGCAATTATTTAGCCTTTTGGCCCGTTCGAGCTTCTCCCCTGTCCGCCAAGCCCATTCTCGCGGCGGCATCCGAAGTTTCTAGCATTCCGTTCTGGACTTGTTGCCCAGCTGTGTGTCTCCTTTGTCTTCCTCCGCATTCCTAAGTGTTTGAGGTGGCATCCATCCGTCGCAGTTCCCTTCCCTCCACCTTCAGCCCCGCGTCGTCGTCACGAACTTGGCGACGGGGTTGGTGGTGGCGTGGCGCTGGCCCGGACTTTGTTTATGTGATGACGACGACACCCGGACAGCCCAACCGGACAATGGCTCCTTGTGCTAGGGAGGACAAAAAGAGGGGGGCAAGTTGCAGCGCTCGAAATAGTCCGGTCCGGCCACAGAGAAAAAACTTGGCTGCTGGATACACTAGCACGAGCAGGACGACATCCCTCCATGTCGTCTGCGACGCTCCCATTCGCCACTCGCTCAATTAGTGCTGCTGTAGTGTGGCATCTGCGCCCGGCACTGACGCGCTGAGGAGAACGCCAAGCCTTCGACTTTTCTCCTCGTCCCGTCTCGACCAACGAGAACTGCATCGACACGCGGCTTGTCGTATGTACCTATGACAAAAAGATCTGCGCAAGTGCACAAGAGCGGCAGTGTGGCACTGCTTCCTGTGCAAAGACCATGCTGTTCAAACACGACTCGGCTCTACACTACCGTATCATCCATCTCGATCTTGCATTCTCCCACATTCCTGTCCGGTTCCACTATTTGCAACGGCCAGCCTGCGATGAATCTTGCTCTTTTGGGCAAAGGCTAAGCTAAGCGTGGTTTCGAATACAGCGAACTCACTGCTGTCTTTTTTTTTTTTTTTTTTTTTTTTTTTTTTTTTTTTTTTTTTGCGTACACCGCGCTCTTTCTTTATGATCTTCTGCTCACAAAGCAGAACGCGTCCTTCGACACGCACTGTATGTGGCTTGGCTTGGCTTGTGATTCCCGCTTGCTCGCTGGTGGCTGTCTCTTCGCCAACCAGAGCCGGATTTCCTCTTTGCCGATCCCCATTGCAATGCCGCTCACTTGGCCCAGCCTACCTTTAGGAGGTCTTTGTCAAAATTTGGCCGCGACTCGTGATATCAAAGAACCAGGGCAATCTCGCTTCCGACAGCACTGAGTGGGAAAGATCGGCTGCGCTGGACCATGAGCTGAGCGTGCAACCAACCCGTCGCGGGGACCCCAGTCATCGCTCCCCGAGCCCTGGTGGGCCCATGTCAAATTTATTTTTGTGATCTCGGCTTCGGCCAGCTGGCGCCCACCTTCGCCTTTTCACCTGCAAACGGGACAAAATTTCACAGCCACTATTATTGGGGCTATTGCCCGCCTAATTGCCCTGGCTGTGGTAGAAGATTACATAGTGTGATGTGGATTGGCGGACACCCATCAGCCTTGCTCTCTTCTGGGTCCACCCGCTTTCGTGGACATCGATACTGATTCACGCATCAAGCTATCAGACTTCGTGTAATAAATATGCACAGACGACCCAATAATTACCGCTCATATATTGCCTTAATCGAGTCGCCGTCGACAACTGAGAACCGGCTGGGTCGGACAGATCCGTTTAATCAAGCCTCCCGATCCGCATCTTATGCATTTCCGTGGGTGCGGCGCCTGAAGCGTTGAGGGACGAGTCCGTCAGACGCGGCAAAGAGATCGGTCGGGTTGCAGGGAGCTGTTCGTCTCTTCCCAGGTTCTCGGCTGCATCGGACGGCCCCTGCCATCGTCCCTGACGCATGTCGTGCACTATTTGGTGTGCCGCAATCTATGCTCTTGGCACAACGGGAGCTTCGAGGGCTATCTTGTAGCAAAGTAAGCGTGACGGGCACCCAGAATCGGGCGATCCTGCTGTAGGTTATTGCAAAATGGGTATCATAGTGCTATCAGCCAACGCCAAAACCATATGCCGTCTTGTTCCAGTCGGAGCCCGGCATCCTGGAGATCGAGAAAAAGGCCCCGTCTCTCATGCCATCAGGTCGTCGTCATCGGCCACAATCGAGGCCTTGATGATCTTGAGCTCCGCGGTCGGCCTGTCCTCGTCGCCCGTCGGCACGAGCCCCATGCGCTTGACGACGGCCATCCCGGACCGGACGCGGCCAAAGATTGTGTGCTTGCCGTCGAGCCAGGGCGTTGGCGCGAGCGTGATGAAGAACTGCGACCCGTTGGTGTCGGGCCCCGCGTTGGCCATGCTGAGCACGCCGGCGCCCGTGTGCTTGAGCGACGGGCTGATCTCGTCGGCAAACTTGTCGCCGTAGATGGAAGAGCCGCCGCGGCCCGTGCCCGTCGGGTCGCCGCCCTGGATCATAAAGTCTGGTATCACGCGGTGGAAGATGGTGCCGTTGTAGTAGCCGCGCCGCGCGAGCTGGGAGAAGTTTTCGCACGTTTTCGGGGCGTGAGCTGTGTACAGCTCGACTACTATGGTGCCCTGGGAATGGGGTTGGGTTTCGCGGTCAGCATCGCGTTGATTTGGTCTCGGTGGTGGTGATGGCAGTGGCGGCGGCGGTGAGCCGTGCGAGAAGGAGGAGAGAAGCGGGGCCAAGGGCTCACCATAGAGGTCTGGAGAGATACTGCTGTGGTCATGTTGGGCGACTGTTGATATGGAATGAAGTTCTCTGCCTGCCGGGGACACCTGCTTGTAAAAAGAGGGAGCTGGCTGGGGTGGATTCAATCCGGTCATGGCCCGCTTTGGCCTCAATTGACCAATGACGCAAGCGCTCGCACGCCCCACACGCAGCCTCAGCTCTGGGCGCCGGGCTCGGCGTCATCCCGTCAGCTATTGGCCGTTTGCCAAATGTCGTCTCGTGCCTGGCAGGATCGCTCCGAGTCCTGCATGGCAGGCTGCTTGTGTGATTGTCAAGCAGGCAGACACCTTTCTGCCCTGCTCCTGATGCAAACACAATCTGTCAACCTCCCGCACAAACAGGCGTACAATATATAGCCCAGAAAACCCGCCAGCTCCAGAGCAAGGACTGCGTGCAACAGATAAATGGCACAAGAGGCTCCCTTCACCTGGTGCCTGCCAGGCGGCAGGGGGTGCTTGACGATGGCGGTCCCTGCCCTGCCGACCCTTGAGGAGCTGCTGTCGCGCATCGACCGCGACCTGGTCATCGTCCAACTGCAGATGGTGCTCTCGGCCATGGCCATCATCTACATCGGCGCCCACGGTGCCCTGCGCCGGCCTCCCTCGGCCGCACCGCGCGTGCCTAGGGCCCGCGACGGCAAGCCCAAGACGCTCAACGCCGCCGCCGCCAGGAAGGAAGAGGAGCGCTTCGCCGAGGGCTTCCAGGCATCAGACGCCATCGTCTTCCCCATCCTCGCTGCCGTCGCCCTGATCGGACTCTACTATCTTCTCCACTGGCTCGACGACCCGGACATCCTCAGCAAGTTCATGCGCTACTACTTCTCCGTCGCCTCGCTTGCCAGCCTGGGCAAGCTGATGGGCGACGTTCTTCATCTCGCCACAGGCTTTGTCTTCCCAAACATCTGGGCCGATAGGTTCGGACGCCTGTACCGGTTCGATCTTGTCAACAGGCGCCAGCTTCGCCGTGTCGGCGTCGCCGCTGACGCCTCTGCTTCAACTGGGACTGGCGACTGGGAGGTCGACGAGTCCAAGAACACGACCTTTCCTGGCCCTGGCCCGCTCCTCTGGATTCCGCTGCCCTTCTTCAAGCGCGCCATGTGGACCGCCCGTGTGCTCCTCAAGGAGAGCTGGATCGTCAAGTTGGGCCTACACGGAGTCGGCCACGACGAGTTCCAGGTAACCCTCAACAGCATCCTGGGATTCTTTGGCGCTGCCATCGTCGCCGTCGCCTATCACATGATGGACTCGTCCTACCTCTCCAACCTGATGGCCGCGGGCATGTCGTACGGCGCCTTCATGCTCATGTCGCCCACTTCGTTCCTTATCGGCAGCATGGTCTTGGCGGGGCTGTTTGTATACGACATTGTCATGGTCTTCTACACGTGAGCATCCAAACATTTCACAGCTTCCAACGCCACGCCTCAAACTGACAGCCCTTTTGCCCATGGACAGCCCCTTCATGGTCACGGTGGCGACAAAGATCGATGCCCCTATCAAGATGGTCTTTGAGAACCAGGCACGATCAAGCCTGCTAGGTTTGGGCGACATTGTGCTCCCTGGCATTTTCATCTGCCTCTGTCTACGCTTCGATCTGTGGCGGCATTACCAGAAGCAGATCACTCGCGTTCCAGTCAAGCTCACGACCGAGGTTGAGGTCGCCTCGACAGACAAAGACGCCACAGACAATGCCCCAGAAACGCGCAGGCTTGTAGAGACCAAGGATATCGAGGTCAAGGTAGAGTTTACCGACCCTCAGGGCCGTTGGGGCGACTGGTTCTGGACTCTGCCGCTGCGGGTTTCGGGCGGAGCCTCCACTCCCGGGCTGCGCGCCACGGCGTTCCCCAAAACGTACTTTTTCGCTTCCATGGTCGGGTACGGGGTCGGGATGTGGCTCACTGTCGCCATGCTCCTCATCTTCCAGCACGGCCAGCCCGCCCTGCTGTACTTGGTCCCCTGCGTCACCGGCGCCACCTGGCTGACGGGCGCGGTCAGGGGCGAGCTGCACGACATGTGGACCTACACTGAAGACGGCTCGCTGGACACTAAGGACGTTCTGGTTGACGTCGACGAAGATGGCAAGGTTGTCAAGGCGTCACCGGCAGACGAGGTCGCTGCGGAAGCAGGTCGGGATAAGGTTCAGGGGGCGGAGGGAACCGGCAAGCCTGCAACCGGCGGCAAGGAGGAGGGGAAAAAGGCGCTCGCACTGCAAAGCTACGTTGTCTTCCAGTTCATCGTCAGAGCCCCTGATATCGACGATATCGACGAGGACAATATTTGACCAAATCACTAGGCGGTGTTTCTCTTTAATTCTCGCATTTTTCTCCATGGTTGGGCGCGTCATGGCCTCGTCCTCAGCCCGGGGCGGGCGTAACACAACACACCAATACGCTTTAAGCTTAATCGGACGTTGATTTTGGGAGGCACTTTCTCCGGTCGTTTGGTTCTACCGGCTGCTTAACGACTCGGGGAACGCGGGAGACTTCCGCCACGTCTTCGAGAAGAAGTCTAATGAGCTCACCACGAGCCAGTAGACAGGGCCAACCCCTTTCCCTGCCTGTATTGGAGTGTTTCCGTTTATTTGTCAAACACAGACTAGCCACCTCTTCTGGGGCCTCGGATATGATACGAGATACCACGATGTCTCTAAGCTCGCTCTCTATCCATCAACCTCTCGATTGGGTGCAAGGTAGAGTCGACGCTCCATACAACATCTCTATCTCGAGCCGCTTGATCGGAGATGCTTGCGCCGACCTGCGCTAAAGGCTAAACCTGAAGCCTACTGTGCAAAGCTGTGGTACCTTCAAACGCTGACGTTGAGAAACGACCATGGCTTCGTCAGCTGCCAACGTTCCGTCCAGAGGCCTTCACGATACCTTGGGATGGGAGCGGGCGCCACTGGAACTAGCCTCTGGTACTCTGAGTCTCTTGAACGTTGAGGAGGGCGTACCCCCACACCGTTCTCCGGGAGGGTAACGGGTTCTGTATAAAGGGGTCTCTTCCAAGGTGGAAATTCCCCAGAGACCCGATCTCTCCTGATCCAGCACACATCATAAACGAGTTACAAGCAGTCTATTCGGTCTGTCAAGCAGGCAGTCGCTGAGCTACTCACTCTCTGAGCACGACGGGGAAGACTAGCTCTACTCTATCCTACCCTACATTCCCTACTTTGGCAAAGAACTAGAAAGCCATACCGAGCACAAGCCCCTACTCTCCACTTCTTTGCCCCTGACTGGCTCTTGTCTTGTCTTGTGGAAATCACACCTGGCCACACACATAATCACCACACACATTTCCTGGAGACAAAATGTGCTTCCCTACCAAAATATCTCCTGTCCTAGACGCCTTGGGCCACAGGAATAACGGCAATGTCAAGGCCGAAAGGAACCCCAAGGTCGACAAGCAGTCCAAGATCTGCAAGAAGCCCAAGGCCGCCAAAAAGCCCAACCAGTCGGTCAACAACCCCAAGGTCAGCCCCGCCGTGATCCAGGAGCAGATCAGCATCGAGATGCCGGACACCCCGGCGCGCAGCCAGCTCCGCCAGGACATGCGCACCTTCTACTGGGGCGAGGAGGCGCAGGACCTGCTGGTCGATGCCGTCATGGACAACACCCACCACCAAGCCAAGGACGGCGCCATCACCGAGCGCTGGCGCGCCAAGCGGGCACTGGCGCACGGGACCGACGCCATCGGCGAGAACCACACCTTCCGCACGGCAGGGCTCATCGCCGAGGCGCGCAGGGCGCAGGAGAACCTGCTGCTGTTCCCCAAGCCCGACTTCGTCATCGACTCGGCCGACTCGGAGGCCGAGGACGCGCTCGAGGACGCCGAGCACCTCAGGCGCAGGCGCCGGCGCCACAGGGCCGGCGACCACCGCGACTGCAACCCGACCGTCGAGCTGGACGACGACAGCTTCTGCGACGACCCGGACATGGTCGACGGCCGGAGCGACGGCGAGGAGCGCGCCAGGATCAAGGCCTACCTCGAGCAGCAGTACGTCGCCTACCAGAGGGACATGGCCCACCGCTGTGCCGAGTACGAGAGGGAACACATCCGGCGCACCGCGGCGGCCGACGCCGCGTGGGAAAAGGACCTCGAGGAGGAGCGGGTCCGGACGGCGGCCGAGGAGCACCTCCTGCTCCGGGCCTCGCTCGCCGAGAACGACGGGCACCTGCGTCGGCGCCAGGAGTACGCGCGCCGCAGGGCTGAGTGCCTCGACCGGCGCCACAACGGGTCGGCCAGGGCTTGAGAAGGTCTCTCTTGGAGACTGGCCAGCACTGCGCAAGCGGAGGCGGGCATTATCAGCACAACCTGTCTTGAAGACCCAGCGCTTCCAAGCTCGAAGCAAACTGCACCTATTACAAGACGTGTGCTCTGCTCCAGCAACGAAGCCGTCTTTCTCGATCCCTCGCAACGCTCCACCAACTTCACCACATCTACATGTGCTGCCCGGCACTCGCTTTGCATCGACACCTCCAAGCCGCTCTTCTCGGCAACCATCGACAACCTATTTCGTACAAATTCGACAGGGAATAACGCGAATGTGGATGTCCAATAGCGGCGTGCCTACACCTTGTCTATTACCACCATCCCCATCCATATCTGGAAAGGCGTCATTCTCCTGGATGTTGACATTCTCTTCTGTTTTTTTATCAATCTGGCTTCAATGATACCCCTGTACGAACAAGCTTCTCTGCAGGCTTTTGAGCTCGCCTTCTGCACATGTGTTACGAGTATTCCTTACGCTCTATACTCTCTCTTTTCCTATACTATATTCCAGCCGTCCTTGTCTCTTTCGAGGCGTTATGGGATGGAAATCCACGTCCCGGGACACTCCTTTTTTGGATACCCAACAGCGTTCTGTTTGCATATTTGCGAGACCCTTGTTCATTTTACCTATATTCATACCTCTTCTGGGCCACCCTTGGTCGAACCCCACTACTGCGGCGGCTGTGTGATAAATTCATCGTAGTAGAATAGCATCCTCGAAGCTTGGATTACAGAATATGGCTACCGACAGAGCAGCTGGGGACAGTCAATATACACGTGTACCTTTCGATAGACACTCATTTCTGTCATGCTTCATTATATAACAATCACTACCTCACAAGATAGCCCGCTATTTGGAGCCGCGTGTGCGGAAAAGCGCAGTCTAGCAGGTTCCCGTCCCGGACGCAGCTGGCGGCTCCTGCTGCCCACACAGCGCCAGGGCTCTAGTCCCCTTATGCATCCCCTGTTTAGGGTTTCAAAGGATAGCCCTCGAACTCGTTGCTGTTGGATCCGTGGCTGGCTGTAATTGGGATCAGGATCACCCTGCCTTCACTTCGCTCACCTTATCCTTACTTCGTCTTACCCTCACCGCGTTCCCTAGGGTACCGTTGCTTGCCGGCTCTGAGACGATGCCTGACTAGGTTGCCAGATCGCCTGGCACTCCAATATCGGACACAATATCGCTGGAGTCATTAATCGTTGAAGGGAATACCCGATCCCGCCTACGACACCTCCCTCAGACGCACAACCCACAAGTGGCACCACCTTGGGTACAAAATTAGCATCCTGTAAATACCATCATCCCAGGGAAGGAAGCGATAGGCCCCGAATCCCGCGAATCTCGAAATCACAGGGTTTCCGGTTCCTTCCTCCGCCTCTGCGTCATTACCAAGCAGCTAGGAGGAGCCTTCACATGCCGGGGCAACAGGTGCCAAAATGTACGATACCTTAGCGGCCAGAACCTTCTCCCAGCGAACCCAACGCACGGGACCACAACAAAGGAACTTTACCCTCCCATCGGTCGACTTCCGGACGCCAGCTTGCTCTCCAACCTTCTGGACCACGCATGCTTCAGCAAGGCTTACACTCCTTTCTTTACGGCCGTTTTCGCTCCGGTCCGATTTCCCTCCTCGACCGCTGCAAAGGTTTGCGACTTCGCCACGATGCCCCCAAAAGAAATCAGGCTCACGCTGGACGCCCTGTTTTCTGGCGTTTCCTAGCGAAGGCACCATCTCGACCACCGCCGTCAGAACCAGCTCGAGCACCTGGTCAGCTTGCGGCTGTCGAGTAGGATCCGCCAAACAGCCCTCGGAGAATTCTCGGTAGCGATGGTAGTCCCTCCGGGATGATGGCTCGCCTCGAGGAATACCGTTGAGCACACCTTGATGGTTCAAGTTTGCAAGTATTTTCGTATCCACACACCCGAATAATATGAAGATGCCTGGCAAGCTTTTGATCTTGTTTTCCCATCACTCTTTACCTCTTCCCTTTCAGCATAACCCTCGCAGAATCACCAGCATTATTTTTCTACAGCGTATTCCCCTCAGAGAGCCAGCATGCGCGGTCCGCGAAAGGCGTTGTCCACCGTTGCCTTTTTTTTTCATCCTTTCTGGCTTGGAGGAGAGAACGCAACACCTCTGAGCAAAAAGGTTCAGGGATCCGCGGATGCCGTTCTAACAGAGCGACCGGATGTGAGGGAATGGTTTGGTGAAGGGACGGGCCAAACGCAGCTGAGGGCTTATGCAGAAAAATAAACCCAAGACCCTCCTGCGTGACAAAGCATACCGAACCCAAATGCGTGCGTTGACGCAGACCAAGACACGTTGCAACCGCACAGCCGAAGCAAGCACGGGATGGAGGACCCTTACCCGGCAGTGCGGCATGGAGGTAGGTATGTAGACAAATAGAATAGAACGTCAACAAGCAGCAGAGCCAAAGCATGACTCCTTTTCCTAGCCCCGTGACGTGATGACAGCCTAGCGGAAGGCCGGCAAAGGGTCCGGGTGCCAGTCCCCTTATTCCTGTTCCCCACCGGTGCAGCTCACGAGGACCCCTCTTTTTGTTGAAGCTCCATGTCTCTCTCTGTGTCTCGCTCCATCATCAAAAATGGATCCATCCTGTCAGCCGCAGCCCGCTTTCCGCTCCGCCCCTCGGCCCCGCCTCCAAGGAAACGCTGGGGCTGCGGTTCTGTGTGGAGCCACGTCGGAGGCCGGCGGTCTCCCCCGGGTGGCCGTTTCGGAGGGGATTAGAATTTCCTGCCTGGTTAGATGTGGAAAGAGTCGGCAGGTATTGGGCTGGAAAAGCGATTGTGGTTCAATATCAATATGTGTGGATACTGGGAAAACAGTATAGTTGCAAAAGGCAAGGTGTGGCCGAAATAAATAAAACCGACGAAACTGTTTGTTTGCGAGGAGCGGATTTCTAGCCCGGGGCTGGCCGAGCTCCAGGGCACGCATGGATCCGCCTGCAAGAAAACGTCTCACCGGTAAATCCAAATCCCGATGCCCTGATCCCTGACGATCAATCAGCATACACACACACACACACACACATACACACCAAGCAGAAAACGGTCGTAGTGCGGCCTAGAACGCTCGACGCTGATCACCCTCCCCTTCCTCATCCCCATCACCCACCTGCCCGCTGCCGTCAGCCCACCACCCCGCCCGCGCAGCCTGCCCCTGTTTTACCAGCGGCTAGCGCGCGGGACAGGCCGCGAATCAGCGTGGCCGACGAGACAAAAAAGGGCAGGAGGTCTCTCGTGCTCTGTCTTCTCACTCAACGTTGTTTTTTTTTTTGTCCGCGTAGCTGCATGCATCACGAGGACGCCATACCATGGACTGCGCCGCGCATGTACCTAACATTGGCCCAATTATCAAGTCGTCACATTACGTCTTCTCTTTTTGCCGTGCACCATGGCACCACCACCACCCAGCCCAGCTCCGTGCGACTGAGCCGGCATCACATCACACGGATCTCGGAGTGTCCAGGTGTTGAGAAGGAGGGTAAAAAGAGACACCATCGATGTGTGGACATGTTCCTGAGACTAGCAGCAAAAGGTGGGCAATGGGTCCCGCCACTTGTCTATCACCTGTTCAACTCGTGACCCGTGTGACACACCAACACACACATACACTTTATCGAGAGGACGGATCATAAGGCAGGGCACGTTTCTACCTATTCAACGGGGCAAAAAAGAAAAGAAACCTGTTCATATCCGTGTTCCCTTTATCTCGGCGCTCTTATCAATTTAACTCTTTGCAACATCGTCCCATGGGCAGAGGGCGTATCAAAACAACCAATTTCCGACCCCCTTCCGACGGAAATAAGAAGATAAGAAAAGAAAAAGCAACCTTATCCCCGTGTAGCCAAGTACGGTGTTAGTATTTGATAAAGGAAAAAGAGCAAGGGAAAAAAAAACGCGCCCGTGGTAAACCAAAAAGGATTGAATACGAGGGAATGACTGTAGTAAACACCAGAATCAAAAAAAAAACACAACCTCAAAACAAAACACCATGCTTCCCGGGGTACCTAGCTAGTATGACATGTCGTGTCCCAGAAACACCTAACAAAAGAATTGTGGGAATCCCGAGCGTGGGTGGCATTGGGATGGTGGCAGAACAAGGTAAGGCCGGGTCCACAGCAAACCCGCCCAACCAGGCCGACCTGCCTTCCGCGTTGCCGCCCCGAACATGTGGAATGAACAAGGGCATCACCATCCATCTGTTCCCAACCAGTCCGCTTGTGTATCGTGCAATTCCTCCAATGCAGAGCAGTATAAAAAAGAAAAAGGACAAAAAAGAAATGAGACAATGCTTAAAAGAAAACCCCCCGCTGTGCAAAACCGGAACGTTAGTTACCCTTTCACCTGGCTGATAAGTAAAGTAAAACCCTCCCGTTGCGCATCATGCTTGAAAGCCAAACCCAACCATGCGAGAACTCCCAAAGATGAAAGTAGAGGTGCCTTGCCGCAAAAGGTCCCCTGTCAATCTCTTTCCTTTTCTCTTCCGCTCTTTCGAGATTTTTTTTTTTTTTTTTTTTTTTTTTTTTTTTTAAAAAGGTTTTTTTTTTTTTTTTTTCTTTTTTTTCTTTCTTTCTAGCGGCTTTGTTNGTTCGTCGTGCTGGCCAAAAAAAAGAAAGCAAATGACGCCAGAGGTGGGCAGGCGTAACCGTGTGCTTTGCGCAAGAGCCCAATCCTGCCTTGAGATTTTGTTTTTGTGTCCGTTTTCCCTTCCGTTCCAGCAATGATGATGACGAGGATGATTATGGTCGTCCGCGCGCGCAAAAGTAAAAGAAAACCACATGTCTTCCGTCTCCTCGCTTTCTGGCAACACCACGTGCCCCGATTCGACGTGTTTTGCCCCGCGGTAGAGTCGCAGGCTGACCGAGGAGGTGTTGGTGGCACCAAAATCCCACCGGGTACCTCAAATGGCTCGGTCTCAGTCGCCACAGACCTCCAGCGACCTGGGTATCTTGGTGGAGACACGAAAGCGCTTGCCGGCCGAAGATCTGCGCTCGCGGGCGTTACCGAGACACGTGTTGGCAGCGAGTTTTGTGCGACGCCCCAAAGCACGCACAGGTTGTCCCCCTGAAAAACGACCAAGAGATGTGCGCCATGCCAGTGACACCGTGGAATTGTTGTGCTTGTCGAAATGAACAAAACGCCTGTCAATGGGGAGCACGCAAAAGATCAAAGGGCCGGTAGAGATGATGATAAGTGCGAAAGGTGAAAAAAGAAAAAAGAAAAAACGAAAAGCAAAATGATAAACCAGGGGAGACCAAAATCCACCCCTCGACCCTGCCGGAACTCCATCCCGAAAACGAAACATCGCCAATGGGGGGAATCATGTTATGAGCCGTATCGTGCTTCGCCGTTGCCGCAAGGTGTGAGCCAAAAAAAAAAAAAATGGTGGAAAAAACAAACCCTTAAAAGGAAAAATGAAAAAGCAAACCACATATGGCAAGACAGGATGAATGTAACCCTGGCCGGCTGATGTGGAGGGTGGGTGACCGCGGGTACCGTGCAATGCCGAAATGCATGTAAGAACACTAAGCCGAGCGCATGAGCAACGGCGAGGACGCTGGGCAAGGGTGGGACAAAAACAGATAGGAAGGAAGATGCAAGCCGAGTTCGCCATCGACTGAACCGAACAGGGTGCGACGCCAGACTGAACGTCCCGTCCGTGCCGACATATAGATAACAGCGCTGGGCCCAAGATAGGATATGGTAGTGATGGGGAAACCAGCGAAGCCGACGCCGTCCAGCAAGCGGCAATTTATCGTCCCATCATGAACGAGGGGAAGCCGTTTCCGCCACCGTTGGCGGCCACCGGGGCCGGCCCACCGGCAGTCATGGTGCTGCCGTACACGGGAGTGTTCCACGGGTTGGTGGGCGGCGCAAACGCCGAGCTGGTGCCGTTGCTCGTCGCCGACGTGGAGGGCGTGTAGGCTGAGCGGTGGCTGCTCATGCCGCCCAGTCCCGGGGGTGCCGAGAGTCCCGGTGGGGGCCCGCTGAAGCCGCCGCCAGGACCGGCCATGATGCCGTTCATGGAAGACAGCTGGCTCGCGCCGTTGGCGCCCGGGGTCGGGTTCTGGCCCGAGCGCACGCCGAGCGGGTTCTTGGAGAAGCTCAAGCGGATTCCACCCTTGACGCTGTTGTGCAGCATGTGGCCGTACAGATCGTGCAGCGCCTTGGTCGCAAACGAGACGTCCTCAAACTCGACAAAGCACATGGGTCCGTTCTGCTTGGTGCGGAAGCAGAGGCGCTTGTATCCCCTCTGCTTGGAGAAGGTCGCCTTGAGCTCCTCCTCGGAGGTGTCGATGGGCAAGTTGCCGACGTAGAGCGTGTTGCAGGGCGGGTTCTGGTCCGCCGGGTTGACGGGCGGGAAGTTGGAGCGCGGGAATCCAGGATGCGCCGACATGTACCCAGGGTGCGGTGTCGTGCCCGCCATGGGAGACATGGCGCTGCTCGCTGCCGGGTGCGCCGACATGGGTCCCATGGGCGAGGGCCCGTACGACACCATGGAGTGGCCGTTGGTGTTGAGCGACAGTCCAGCCAAGCGCGAGATGGGCGGGATCTGCGGCTGGGTGGCACGGCGCGACTGGGAGCCCATGGCGCCGTTCTCGGCGTATGCGACGGGGTCCTTGAGCAGCTCGCCCGTCTCGTCGTCATCGGCGGCGTCCTTGATCAGGGTCTTGCCGGAGACGCGCGTGCGATCGGTCAAGTGGTTGCCGATCGGCGACTGCGGCGAGAATATGCTCTGGAAGCTGGTCTCGGATGCGGACAGGTCGCTCGCGTACGACGCGTTCAGGGGCGGCGACATGGCCTCGATGGACGAAAAGGCGCCGCCGTTGAAGCGCGACGTGTGGCGCGACGGGGTGCCCGACGAGGTGGTGGGCGAGGCCGTGGACGCGGGCGCGGCGGCCTCTGCGCCGGGCGCGTACCTCCTGCCGTTGGTCTGCGGTGGGCTGCCGCCAACGATCTCGACAATCATCTCGGCGTCGTTGGAGATGTTGGGCTTGCCGTCCAGCATCTTCTTGGCCTCCTGCGCGCCGGCGAAGGACTTGAACTTGACGACGGCGCATCGGAAGCCGGCATCCTCGGACTGCTCGGCGGGCAGGACCTGGACGTCGACGAGGTCCTTGGAGAAGACGAGCATCAGGCGCATTGACTCCTCCGACGTGTTGAGCGGGAGCCGCCTGATGAGGAGCGAGGTGGTGGTGGTCATGGCGGCGGCGAGGCCGAAGGGCGCGCCGACGGCGAGCGACGGGTCGCGATCGAATGGGTTGTGGATCGTGGTGGTGGCGGACAGGGGCGCAAAGGCGGATTGGGTCGTCACGCCCGCCCTGAAGGAGGGCGGCTGCGGGAGGAAGGGCGAGGCGGCCATCGCATTCTTTGGCGCGCCGGCGATGGAGGGAACGTTTGCGCGCAAAGACTTGGTGCCTGACGGGTACGCGAGCGACGATGATGTCGCTGTTGCTAATGCTGCTGCTGCTGTTGCTGTTGCTGTTGGTGCTGCTGCCGGCGCGGATGACGACGACGAGGGCGGCGGTGGCGCAGGGCCGGGGGAGAGGACGGCGGCCGAAGACGCGCTCGTGGCAGTCCTGAGATCTGGGATCATGCCCGGAGGTGGACTGTAGTGCATGCAGTCGTGTTTTATTGTTGGTTCGCTGTTGCGCAAGGCGATGGGCTGTGATAGGAGGGGAGGACAAGCGATGACGATCGCGCCTGCCAGGTTTGGTGGTCTGGACAAGAGAAAGTACCCGAACCCCAGTATTCGGGGGCAGGTGCCAGTACCCAAGTCAAGGTGGGCGAACGGGACGAAAGTGGAGAGATGGGGTCGAGGGTAGCGGCCGCGCGCGCGAATGCGATGCGGCGTCTTTGACTCGGCCAAGACTAGAGGTCTAGACACAATGGTCGGCAGCGTGACAAGAGCTGGAGTGGGCTTGGTTTTTTTTTTTTCCTCTCCTGTGCGGCTCTCCCTCCACGGGGTTCGGCGCGCTGGTTTTCCCAGACACGACCAAGGCGACGCGGACAAGAAAATGCAGGTGTGCGGCCGAGAGTGCGGAAAATTACTGTACAGAAATAGAAAGGGATGGGGGAGAGAAAATAAAAAGTAAAAGGAAGTGACGGATGCAAAATGATTTTAAAACAATACCACCAAAATTCGAAGAGTCGAGGGGCGGGAAGAAATGGGAGTTGGGGTGGGAGGAGGGGGGGGAAGAGGATGGACCGCCTTGGGTTATGTGTGGAAAGATGGCGTTTGTCGCAGGTTTTGGGTGACGAGATGGATGGGTTGAGATCAGGCAGGCATGGGCGGGCAGACAGAGCCGGGCCAGGGAGCGAGGATGTGGTGTTTCTGGTGTTTCGAGCCGTGCAATGGGGAAGCGAATGGGAGGCGGGCTCCAGTTTCTGGGGCTCCAGTATCGAGTCTCGCTA
Source organism: Magnaporthiopsis incrustans (assembly GCA_003049425.1). Classification (NCBI taxonomy): domain Eukaryota; kingdom Fungi; phylum Ascomycota; class Sordariomycetes; order Magnaporthales; family Magnaporthaceae; genus Magnaporthiopsis; species Magnaporthiopsis incrustans. The sequence continues at coordinate 49,509 of PYSR01000230.1, forward strand.
GCACGAGGTACCAAGCTACCCAAGGTACCAAGCAGAGGCAAGGGCGGGGCGGCATGTACCTCGCTGCTGCAGCGGGAGTTGATCAGTCGTCGGGGCTAGGGGCCTGTCGGCAGGGCGCCGGGCAATGTCAATTGTCAAGGACAGGCACATTGGTTGATAACGCTGTGGTGTGGGTGCGGGTGTGATGTGTGGGTG
>PYSR01000231.1:0-49536 GCA_003049425.1 Magnaporthiopsis incrustans
TGATTTCTGTGCAAAACAAGGTACTTGAATACCTGGCCTAATTAGGAAGGATCCACCACACTAACAATTCAGATCCCTGGATACTGTATCTATCGTCTAACCCAAGACAGGTACCATTGGACAATATTTTTGACGGCGCCCCACTTACTCGCCATGCGTGGGGTGCGCCTGCCGAGAGACGAGAGACTGCGGGGCGTCGGTACCTGGTAGCTCCTCGTGCCTGCGTCGAAAGAATCGGGCCATAATGATGTTCGGTTCTTGGGCGTCGTCGACCTTCCAGCTCCGGCATCGAATTTCTGCAGGTCGCTAGAAGCCGCCAGAACACACCTAGGTAGCCCATTCATATACCCATGCCTTTCTCTCGTGGCTTGCCACGATCGCCTGTCCTTCTATCCCCTCGCTAGCTTCATTCTCATTCCACGCTTGACTAGGTACCCCACTTGCGTCATTGGCGAGCGTCCGATGCTCTTGAAGGCACTCCAGACGTCGACTCCCCCTGCGACCGTCAGCCGTTGCGCGCACGTCTTCGCATCCCGCATCCGCAACGCTGTTCCCCCTCTCTTCCGCCAGGCCTCTACCACGAGCCCACAAGCCTTCAAAATGGCAATCAAGTCGGCGGCGGAAATGCCGACCCTTTCCCTTCTCTACAAAACACAAAAGCTTTCCGCGCCCGAGGAGAGCGTAGAGGTTCCCGCGACAATCTCGTACTCCCTCGCCACCCCGCCAACCCCGTCCAAGAGCTTCAACGACCGCGTTTCGCTTTGTCGCGTCGACATCACTCTCCTCGAGCTGGACGCCATAGTCAACGCCGCCAACAAGAGCTTGCTTGGTGGTGGCGGCGTCGACGGCGCCATCCACCGCGCTGCCGGCCGTGGCCTGTGGGTTGAGTGTTCAAGGCTCGGCGGCTGCGAGACGGGAAACTCGAAAATCACCTCGGCCCATAACCTGCCCTGCAAAAACGTCATCCACACTGTCGGCCCAGTCTACGACCCCTTTGACCCGGAGCTCAGCGAGAAACTGCTCATCAGCTGCTACACCACCAGCCTGGAACTCGCCGTCGCTAACAAGTGTCGTACCATCGCCTTTAGCGCGATCAGCACCGGAATCTATGGATATCCAAGCACGGAGGCTGCTCCGGTCGCCATCACCGCCGTGCGCAAGTTTCTCGAATCCGACAAGGGCGCCGAGATCGACCTGGTCGTCTTCGTCGTCTTCGAGCTCAAGGATTTGAACGCTTACACCAATGCACTACCGTGAGCCGCCACCAACCGCAGACGTTGAAGTCGCTTCTGTTCGATCTTGTAGATGTACTGACAAAGTGCAACTTTGCCTCTACAGCCTCTACTTCCCGCCCGTCCCCGAAGGCGCCGAGACAATAAAGCCCTCCGATCCAAGCAAGGACGGCGATGCTACGAGGGGCAGGGTTGCGTCTGCCGACACCACCAACAGCACGACTCCGACCAGCAGCGTAACTGCCCCGCCTAGCGTCACCACAACCGCCAGCACTAAGCCTGTGGCAGAAGGGGACGCTACGGTCGCCTCGGTCGGCAAGTCCGAGCCTGCTCTGGAGGATATCGAGGCGGAGAAGATTGCCAAGGTCCTTCCTGAGGTGCCCAAGACGGCTCCGGCTGAGCTCACAGAATCCGAACACGTCAACAAAAAGCCCAAACACGACAACTGAGGGGTTGACGTGTCTCACATCGGATCCCCTCACAGACGAGGTTGCGGATACCAGGATTCTCATCAACGACAATGCTTCAGGTGTCCGAGTCCGTGACTTATTGTTCGCGTGCTTAGGCTAGGGTTCATGGAAAGAAACACCCAATTTCGAAATTAGACGGAATGGTACCCTTGGTGCGAAGATTTGGAATCACACCTCAATTGGCGCAAGTCCATCGTCCGTGGATCTAGAGGGATACAAGAGGTGCGAGACGGTGTTGGCACGTGTTATGGCCATTCACTTTATGAACTGGCATGGGGCACAATTCGAGAGGCTGACTGTTGTGCTTGTTTCCTAAAGAGAATTCCTTACCAAAACCGGGGGATGACCTGAACTTGATAGAACAAAGCCGGACGAGAAAACTGCCTCGAGACGTGCTTGAGCTTAGGTAGAATACATATCAAGAAGTACTACCAAAAGAACCCAACGAATCAGGGAAAGAGACGACAGACAGTGGGTAAGACAACTGACTCAGGAAAAGAGATGCCGCGTTCGATTGCCAGCAGAATCGGCTCGCCAAAGCGTCTAGCCTCGACTCCTCCCGCATCCAGGATGTGCCCTCGCCAGTCACCCGGATGTGGCGACTTGGGCATGCTCGCTCATGATCCGGTTGAGCCCTTCCCTCTGCAAGCAGTTCTCAAAGGCGAAGCTCTTGGCGCACTCATCTAGGTCTCCCAAGCTCATTCCCTCAAACAAGCTGGCAAACTCATTGGAGAAACTGCCGGCCACAAAGATCTCGAGCACGTTGCGGTGCAGGTGCCGGGTCGTGTCCCAAGTGGTCGGGTACGTCTCGGTCGCCCGCGGGGCGCTCTGGTTGATCCATCGGGCCAGCGGCTGCACGAGCGCGTCCAGCTCCTCGTTCGGGTGCCTGCCCCAAGCGTCCAAGTTGAGCCGCCGCTTCTTCTCGATGAAGGTGGCGACGGTCCGCATGTACCTGCTTTTGGGATCCGTGTAGATCATGCCCTGGTAGCCAACGTCCTTGTACAGCCAGATGCTCCACGGGATGCTGTATTTGTCGTACACGGCCAGCTGCGCGCCGAGCAGGGCGTACCGCTCCGCGTTGATCTCGGCGGCCTGCGGGTTCTTGGCCGGGTCCTCGTAGACGGGGCCGAACTCGCCGTTCCAGATGGGCGTCGAGCGTGCGCGCTGGAACTCTGCCTTGCGGACGAACTGGGCCTCCAGACGCTCCAGCTGCTCCGGCGTGCCCTTGAATCTTTCACCTAGGGGGAACCCCATGGTGGAGTAGTCGTGCAGCGCGTACACCGTGTTGGGCAGGACCTTGTCAAAACCCTTCCATTCGATGGAGAACGTGTTTCCGTCCAGCCACAGGATGTGGTCCGGGTCCGCTTTGCGGATTGCGGCCTCGAGCCTGTCGTAGAATGCCGGGAGTCTGACATGCTGCTCATCGCAGGGCTCGTTGATCGGGTTGTAGCCCGCAATCCAGGGGTTGTCTTTATAGTGGCTGGCCAGCTGCTCCCACAGCCAAACGGTGCGATCCTGGTGGTCTTTGAAGTCCCAAAAGGCCGGGTAGGACGATCTGTTGTCCGAATGCCAGTCGGGGTTCTGTCCCCCGGGCAGCGTGTGCATGTCTAGAATGGTGTAAATGCCATGCCGAACGCACTGAAGGTAAGTTGGGTGCTGTCAGCTTCTGCTGGCAGGTGCTTAGGACGTGGTTTCTTTCCAGGGGCACGAACAACGTCGACCACCCGATCGAGGTGCTTGAAGCCGCTGGTCTTCAGAACGCGGGGGTTCATATCATCCTCGAAATGGCGGTAGTTGAAGGGGATCCTGATGCAGTTCAGGCCCAGCGACGCGAAGAACTTGGCGTCCGCATCGGTGAAGAAGTCTAAGTGCGATGGCGAGCAGGAGAAGCGTCAATGCTAATGATATCTCTTCCACCACCAAAGCCAGGGGGGGTCTTAGCAGTGGCACCTACACTCGAGGAACTTGTCGAAGAAAAAGTCGTACTTCTCCTGGCCCAGGACTTTTAGCAGCGCCGCGCGAGTCTGCAGTTCGTGGCCCGGATAGCCCGTGATGAAGTTCTCCATGTTCATCCAGCCTCCGAGTCCGGCGCCTCGGAGAATGACGGGCTTGCCCGAGCCATCTACCACCCTGTCCCCATCGACACGAAGGATCCCACCTGACATTTGTGCGTTTACTTGGTATCACCACCTCCTGAGGAACTCGATTACCGATCAACAAAATTTCTATCTGGAGGGAAGATCAGTCGAGCGAGACGTACAAGACTCCTTTGAGGATCCCGAGACCCCCACACAGCCATGCGTTGTGTCTTGTCGTACCCCGCGCCACGCAGTCAATTTGCCGGCGGGGTTCTTGTTGGATAATTACGCCCAGAAATCATCGCGTAATCGTGTATGAAATTCTTGATCGGAGTTGGAATGGCCTGGAGGAGCACAGGGCGTATGTCACGGCTAAGATGCCTGGAACAAGTAAAGAGAGGTGGCGGCCTGGACGTTGAACGTTGGCTATGCAGTTACTGGAATTTCAAAGTACCGTAGAGAAGGAAAGCATGCGGCCAGTCTCGCGATGGAAGCAGCGTCCTGCATGCTTGACGCCTAGGCTGCATTTTGCAATCGTACTCTCTGGGCACGTTCCATCTCTGAAGAGAGAGGGCCTACAGTGTTTGAGATTCGGGAGCTGGTGATAGAGGAACCATCACGGGTCCGGCAGTCGTGGGAGTCGGAAACACCTCGACTTCCATCCGTGCGGCTTCGCACTCTGAAAATAGGGACCTGATGACCAGCTGTCGCCAAAAAACAATGTTTCCGTCGTCACATTGGTGCGGCGGCGCGGACCCCATAATAAGCTGACGGGGGTTTAATTTGCGTTAAGTTCTGCCGTCCAAAAGCGTGGCGAAACAAATTCGGCTGGGGCAAGAGTCGTGCACCATAAGCGAAACCGTGAGGGATGCTCGATTACGACGTCGCGAACGATTCTGGCAGCGTCTCGACAGTCCGACATTGCCCCGGCTGGGGGTTTTCAGGCACAGCACCGGGCTCCTAGCTCCAGGGAAAGCAGCAAGAAGGCAATTGATAAAGCAGGGGGCAGGTTCTGGCCACCTTGCCATCGACCAGTGGCGGAGGCTAGCTGTCGCTCGATCGGCGCCAGGCTCACAAAAGGCATAGGCTGGGGAAACCTGGCGAGGAGAGTCAGGGGTCATCGAAGCCACTTCGGGCCGCGAACAACCAGGGTCTTTTCGAGCTTACCATAACCGCTCCATGCGCTACCAAAGTGCGGCCGGGAGAGGGCAACCCTGCTGAACGCCAGCGGCAACGTGGCCAGCAGTCAGGTCTGGCCAGCGGAGCGAATGGCGAGCTGCCATGTGCTTCCGAGCGTCTTTATCGACACTGATCAAGGGTGGTAGAGGGAGCATGATGTGGCAGCCGGCCTAATAGAACGAAACAATAGGAAATAGGACCCTTTCCGTCGTCGTCAGTCTCAAGCCCCACCATCTTCGCTCTTGATTTGGCTGGATGCCACCCCAAGGGAGGGGCCTCTTGGTGGCTCTGGTCAGAACAGGGTCCCTTTCAATCAATCCTGCACGTGTAATCCGGTCCGCCACTTGTTTTATTTCAGCCTCACCTCCATGTCAGCAAGCGACCGCGGTTTTCTGTACCGCATGTTATACGCAGCCGCCAATTGGCCATTTGCCCACTAAAAGACCCATTGATGGGCGTCATTCTTACCCCGGTTGGTGGCCAGAATAACAGAGCAAAAAGGACGCAGAACCACAACTTCGATGGATCTGGAGATAGACCCAGATCTTGGTTGCTGCCGAGGCGAGATGCTTGGGGCAAAAAGTGCAGGTGGGCGTGGCGGGGACAAAACACTGTGGGGGTGCAAAAGAAACAAAATAGAGGTCGACAGAAAATTTTTTCTGCGGTTTCAGTGTTCCGTGCAGGCACCGTTCCCGCGCTTGCGGCTTCACCGCCCTCCTGGGAAGGCCAAGTTTGGGTTGGAACGTGGGCGTCTGATAAGTGATAAGCAGGGATCCCTGCCCACGCGTTTGGCGAGTCGAGGGGCGGTGGCTTGTGCGGCCAATGGATGGAGGGGCACACCGCAGGCCCCACTCAAAAGTTTTCGGAGACTGGATTACAGAGACGGATGAGGAGGGGCTTGAAAAGGGCTGCCCTCCGCTCCCTCGTCCACTCCGCCACGTCGACTTTTCCTCCCACAATCTCCCTCTTTTCTTCCCCTTCTCTTTCCTAGTGGTTGCTGTCGGCAGGGCACGCAAGATCGTACTCCTTTCCGGCCACTATACTCTTCTCTCCAGAAGCGGCCATCTTTTACCATTGCGTGCTTCCTCTCCCTCCAAGAGAGCACGTCGCCCATAAAAAACACACGAGGCGCCGTTATAGAGCAGCCGGAACGTCGACCTCCATCGAAGTTCTCTCTGCGGGCTCCTGAGAGCGACCACGAATCCTTTTTTCGATACCCACGATAGACGATAGACCGCCGATAGACGTTGTGCGGACGCTTTTGGTTCGATTCGAACAACCCCCACCCTCGACTTTTCTTTCACCACACATAATACCCGCCAAAATGTCGGACAAGGAGAACGCGCAGTCCCTCAAGGTTCTGGATGAGCTCATGCAGAAGCTCACCATTGCCAAGGAGGCAGACGCTTCCAAGGAGGCTTCGGTGGCACTGGCTTCCTTCCTGAACGGCCGCATCGAGGATGTCGATGTCCCTGTCAAGTAAGCCAGCCTACCCTCCAGATCTTGCCACGAGCATACTTTCCCTGTCCCTTCATCTTTTCTTCGCCCCAAAAATTTCGCCCCCACCACCTCCAAGCACGGGCGCGAGCGTGGCTGCACCACCAGGGGCCGTCAGATTATCTGGCAGCAAACCCCAAGCGGCAGGCGGTGCAGAAAATTTGTCCAAACAGTGGGGATTTTTTTTATTGGCCGCTGCGTCCTTCCTCGCAGCAGGCTACCTTGCCTACCTCCCCTGGCTGGGCAGACACCCCGCCCACCACACAACGATTCGCACCTCGGGGGCAAACATGGTTCACAGCAGAAAATTAGTGGAACCCAGCGCTGACGGACACCCGTGTTAGGACGATTGAGGGCCTCAAGAAGCAGCTCAGCAACAAGAAGGATGCCGGTGCTCGCGAGAAGGCCCTTGGCGCCATCCAGGCCATCGCCCAACACTCGGAGGTGTCGGCACACGTCGAGCCCTTCCTCGTTTCTTTCCTGCCTGAGATCTTCGGTGCTGCTGGCGACAAGATCACCGCCGTCAAGAATGCCGCCCTTGCCGCCTCCGCGGCGGTCGCCGAGGCCATCAACCCCAATGCTGTCAAGGCTACCCTGCCCCCGCTTATTGAGTCGCTCAAGAACGCCCAGAAGTGGCCAGAGAAGATTGCTGTCCTCGACTTCATCGACATCATCGTCCGCACAGCGCCTGCTCAGACTGCCTTCCGCGTCCCTGATCTGATCCCCGTTGTCGGCGACGCCATGTGGGACACCAAGAAAGAAGTCAAGGACCGCGCCTACAAGACCATGGAGAAGATCTGCGGCCTTATTGTCAACAAGGATATCGAGCGCTTCATCCCCGAGCTTATCAAGTGTATCGCCAAGCCTGAGAACGTCCCCGAGACCGTTCATCTGCTGGGTGCTACTACTTTCGTTACCGAGGTCACGGAGCCCACGCTGGCCCTGATGGTTCCGCTGCTCGAGCGTGGTCTTCAGGAGCGTGACACCGCCATCAAGCGGAAATCGGCCGTCATCGTGGACAACATGTGCAAGCTCGTCGACGACCCCAACATTGTTTCTGCTTTCTTGCCCAGGCTGATGCCCAACCTCGAGAAGAACTTCGAGAACATGGCCGATCCTGAGGCTCGTGAGAAGACCAAGCAGGGTCTGGACACTCTTATCCGTGTCGGCAACGTCGTCAACGGCAAAATCCCTGAGCGCCGTAACGATGGCGACATCGCCACCGTCCTTACGCACGTCAAGGATATTGTTGCGTCCAAGAAGCCCGCTGAGAAGTTCAGCCCTGTTCTTGAGTACATCGCTGCCATTGCTGGTCAACTCATCGACGAGAAGGAGGTCGAGTCCGTCAGCTGGGCAACCGCCCTCAAGCCTTACATCACCGTTGTCGTTGGCGATTCCGACTCGGAGAGCGTTTGCGATACCCTGCGCAAGAAGGCCTCTCCTGGTCTCGCCGCCGAGGAGGAGGGTGAGGAGGACGACGAGGAGGGTGAGGACCTGTGCAACTGCACCTTCTCCCTTGCCTACGGTGCCAAGATCCTGCTCAACCAGACGCACCTCCGCCTGAAGCGTGGCCAACGCTACGGTCTCTGCGGTCCCAACGGTTCGGGCAAGTCGACCCTCATGCGCGCCATCAACAACGAGCAGGTCGAGGGCTTCCCCAAGCAGAGCGAGGTCAAGACCGTGTTTGTTGAGCACGATCTCGATGCCGCCGATACTGAGATGACCACCATTGACTGGACCATGAAGAAGCTGAGCGAGGCCAAGGTCGATGTCAGCAAAGAGAATGTCACTGCCCGTCTTCTCGAGTTTGGCTTCACTGATGCCATGATTGCCGGCGAGATCACTGCCCTGTCTGGTGGTTGGAAGATGAAGCTGGCTCTGTGCCGTGCCGTCTTTGAGGCTCCCGATATCCTGCTACTCGACGAGCCGACCAACCATCTGGATGTGAAGAACGTCAAGTGGCTCGAGGACTACCTCATCAATTCCCCCTGTACCTCCATCATCGTCTCGCACGACAGCGGCTTCCTCGACAATGTCTGCCAACACATTGTGCACTACGAGCGCTTCAAGCTCAAGCGCTACCGTGGTAACCTGAAAGCCTTCGTCCAGAAGAACCCGCAGGCCAAGTCCTACTACGAGCTCGGCGAATCCGAGATCGAGTTCACTTTCCCCGAGCCCGGTTTCCTCGAGGGTGTCAAGACCAAGGCCAAGGCCATTCTCCGTGCCACCAAGATGGACTTCCAGTACCCTGGCACCACCAAGCCCCAAATCAGCGATATCACCTTCCAGTGCTCTCTCGGCTCCCGTATTGCCGTCATTGGCCCCAACGGCGCCGGCAAGTCGACCCTGATCAACGTGCTCACTGGCGAGCTGATCCCGACTGCTGGTGAGATCTACCAGCACGAGAACATCCGTATCGCCTACATCAAGCAGCATGCCTTCGCCCACATCGATAACCATCTGGACTCGACTCCTTCCGAGTACATCCAGTGGCGCTTCCAGACGGGCGAGGACCGTGAAACCATGGACCGTGCAAACAAGATCATCACCGAGGAGGACGAGAAGGCCATGGACAAGGTCTTCAAGGTCGAGGGCACGCAGCGTCGCGTCATTGGCATCAACTCGCGTAGGAAGTTCAAGAACTCGTACGAGTACGAGTGCTCGTTCGCCCTGGGCGAGAACGTCGGCATGAAGAACGAGCGCTGGGTGCCCATGATGTCGGCTGACAACGCTTGGCTGCCACGCTCGGAGCTGCTCGCCTCGCACCAGAAGATGGTGGCCGAGGTCGACATGAAGGAGGCTCTCGCCTCGGGTCAGTTCCGCCCACTGGTCAGGAAGGAGATCGAGGCTCACTGCGCCAACTTTGGCCTGGATGCCGAGCTGGTTTCCCACTCGCGCATGCGCGGTCTGTCCGGCGGCCAGCGTGTCAAGGTCGTCCTCGCTGCCTGCTCGTGGCAGCGTCCCCACCTGATCGTCCTTGACGAGCCGACCAACTACCTTGACCGTGACTCGCTCGGTGCCCTGTCCAAGGCCTTGAAGAAGTTTGAGGGTGGCGTCATCATCATCACTCACTCGTCCGAGTTCACCAAGGACCTTACTGAGGAGGTCTGGGCCGTCGTTGACGGCAAGATGACTCCCTCGGGCCACAACTGGGTCCAGGGTCAGGGCTCCGGTCCCCGCCTCAAGGGTGAGGATGATGGCGAGGAGGAGAAGTTCGATGCCATGGGCAACAAGATTGTCAGCACCAAGAAGGCCAAGAAACTCACCAGCGCAGAGGCCCGCAAGAAGAAGAAGGAGCGCATGGCGAGGAGGAAGCGTGGTGAGGAGGTCTTCAGCGACGAGGACGAGTAAACTCGTTCGCGGACGATGGAGGGGAATGAGGGAGGGAGGAAAACAAAAGGAAGCAACAACTCTTTTTTTCTTTTTTGCATGATGCTATTTGCTAACGTTATGACACTACGGGCCGCATAAAATTCCCGTTTGTTTTCTTTTTTTCTTGCGTGGGGGGTTTTGTTTTGGGTCCTCGGCAGGGTTTTGTAATACCCCCTGCTTTTCCTACGTACTCTCGGTTCTTGCGCATTGCGGATCAATAATTGATCTCCCTGGGCCCGCCTTGCGTCTTTTTTGGTAGACCAATCAGCGAAAAGGGGCTTTGGAGCGTTACCGCCTGTTGAGGACTGGAGACCCTCGATGGTAGCTGGTGATGTTGGCTCTCGTTTGCGTTGTCAAGTCACATTAGAGGCGTGTTAGGAGGGCTAGATAGACTTCTTTGGGAGATGTTCCGATAGATAGAGATGCCGGAAAAAAAGTTAAAGCTATATGCGTCCGTTTGACTGCAGTCGAGTGCGATATTTGTTTTGAAGCGGGTGGTTACTCAAGGTAGGTATGCCTAGGCATGTTGTAGAAAGAGCAGGCACTGAAGCGACAATATCAGGTGCAGTTAAAATTTATGTCGTTAATTCGATGGTGTATATCTATATAGCTATGGTCTCTGATGCGATTGCAGCGCGCTGCATAGCTATGGCTGAAGAGATTCAAGGATACGACGCTGGCATCTGGTGGTGATTCTGACGCCGATCAGTGGATCTCAGACAAGAGGGCCATACCGGACGTAAGAAGGGAAATACAATAGAGCACCGTGTCCAGGACTGGTCATGGACCCGTGAAGGAAAAGAGAACAAAGCAAGTCGCAACGCGCATGTCTTGGTGTTGAACCATCCTCCTCTTTTTTTTTCAAATTCGCCGTCGAAAAATAGCGGCGGCCATGCACCAACCACCATTGATTTTACCGCCAGCTGCGGGGGTCCCCGAGCAGGTGTTGAACTTTAGTCGGGGGAGGCCAGGTCTCCTTTTGCTGAGAAGACGTGATCAGAAAGAGGCAACGACAGCAGGCACGGGCAAAAAATACCCGAGCCATCGTCGGCCGCATCCAACCCGACCCTATCAGCAAGGAGGAAACCATGCTATCAACAAAAAGATCTGCTCAGAGACCACCACCCTTGACACCGCCAGCGGCGCGGTCCTTCTTGGCGGCGAACATGGTGGCGGCGGCGATGATGACGGGCAGGACGCTCACGATCTCGCCGAGGCCGGCGTAGGCGGGCGGGATGCGGACGTTGACAAAGGCGCCGGCGGCCAGCAGGATGGCGACGACGTTGTAGACGGCGGACCAGGCAAAGTTGAACTTCATGCGCCGCGACGCCGAGCGGCTGACGTCGAGCAGGAAGGGGACGCCGCCGAGGCCCGAGAGCAGCACCACGTCGGCGGCGCCGCGCGTAACCTCGCTGCCGGCCGCGGCGGCTACCGAGGCGCCGGAGCCGCCGGCAGCGGCGGCGAGCTGCACACCCACGTCGGCCTGCGCCACGGCGACGGCGTCGTTGGTGCCGTCGCCCACGAACATGACGACGCGCGTCTTCTGCTTCTGCGACGATGGGGCCGCGGCCATGAGGCTGGCGACGTAGTCTCGCTTCTGGGCCGGGGTGTTCTGGCTGGCGACGTTGCAGGCGGGGATGCCGACCTGGGTGGCAACGGACTCGACGGCGCGGCGCTGGTCGCCCGAGACGAGGTGGACGGCGATGCCGCGGCGCTGCAGGTTGGCCACCACGGCTACGGCGTCGGGTCGGAGGCGGGTCCTGAGGCCGTAGACGGCGACGGGCTTTCCATCGAGGGCCACGGCGAAGATGCTCATTCCCTGCTGCTGAAGGCGGGCTACGGTCGGGTTGGATGTGGTCTCGGTCCACTCGGGGTTTCCGGCCCGGAGTCGAAGACCTTTGTGCTTGGCTTCGATACCGGAGCCAGGCACGACGTGGACGTCATCAAGAGTGACAGTATCGGCCGTGTGCTGTTCGAGGTGTTTGGCGACAGCGACAGAGATGGGGTGCTTGTTGCCAGCGGCAAGGGCACGGGCGATGCCGGCCGCTTCGGCGTCGGTGATGGTTGGAATCGAAGGGTACTCGTTCTCTATGATGTCCAGCTCGGCTTCGGTGATTGTCCCCGTCTTGTCGAAGACGACATCCGTCACCTTGCGCGCCATCTCAGTGCACTGGGCCGACTTGATGACGACGCCACCGCGGGCTGCAATGCCTCCCGCTACGACGAGGACCATGGGCACGGCCAGACCGAGCGCACAGGGGCACGACACGGCAAGCACGGCAACGGCGTACGTGACGGCGTCGGCGACGGCACGGCCGGTCGGGAACGAGCGCACCTTCAGGCCGACAACGACCCAGACGATGGTGACGATGATGGCGATGGAGGTCACGACGGGCACGAACCAGCTGGCGACGCGGTCGGCGACGTCCTGGATCTTGGGCTTGGAGTTGGCCGCGTCCTCGACCAGGCGGGCGATGTCGGTGACGGTGTTCTTGCCAGGCAGCCTGGTGAGCTGGACCACGAGAGCGCCCGATCCGTTGACGGTGCCGGCGACGACGGTGTCGTGCTTGGCTTTGGCGACGGGGACGGCCTCGCCTGTAAGCATGGATTCGTCCACCTCGCTCGCGCCGTTCACCACGATGCCGTCGGTAGGCACGGCCGAGTGCGGCAGGACTTTGAAGCGGTCGCCGTACTGCAGGAGACGGGCGTCGATCTCGATCTCGCTCGGCTGCTGGTCGTTCTTGGGAGCATCAACGATGAGCAGGGCGGTGGCAGCCTGGAGGGAGCGGAGGGAAACGGCGGCGACAGCACGCATGCGTGCAAAGGCGGCAACCAGGCGGCCGAAGAGCACGAGCGTGATGAGCAGGGTGCTCGTCTCGAAGAACTCGGCGGTCTCGAGAGGGGTCCCCGCGACGCGGTGGCCAAAGGCCACGAGGGAGTAGACGTAGGCGGCGGTGATGCTGATGACGACCAGCATATCCATCTCGACAGAGCCCGAATGGATCAGGGCCGAGATGGCGGGGCGGTAGAAGTCAGGGACTGCGACGAGCTGGACCAGTGTGGCCAGGGCGATGGAGACGGACGCGCTCGTGATGGGATCGACGTGCACGCTCTCTTTGCCCCAGGCAAGGACGAGGACAGGGAGTGTCAGGACGGCTGCCACGATGGTCTTGATCAGCTGGTCCCACAGTCGCTTGCGACCGCTCGAGATGGACGGATCGTCGCTGGGCGGGGCCAGGCCGCCCGAGAGGTCGCCGATGCGCTCCAGGAGCGTGCGAGGACCGATGACAGCGGGGTCGTAGGTGACGCGGACGCGCTTCTTGTCCAGGGGCGCGACCTGGGCCACTCCCTGGACCTGCAAGTCACAAAGGGCGGCAGCAGCCTGGTTCGAGGCGACCAGGAGGTCCAGAGTCTGGTCTCCATCAGACATGCGGGCGCATCGAAAGCCGGTGGCGCGCTCGGCGATGCGTATCACATCCTCAGCCTTGTCGCCATACGAAGGGTCGAGGCTGAACTCGGCACTACCCATGACGAAGTTGACGCGGACGCCGCTGACTCCCGCAGAGGCGGCCTTCAGGGTACGCTCGAACTTGTTCCCGCAGCCAGAGCATGTCATGCCGTCTACAGTGAGGGCGATGTATTCGAGCGCTGCCCCATCCTCGATGTCTCGTTCACCAACGTGGGCTGCTGCGAGGGGCTTCTCGGCATTGGAGAACATCGGCTCGGTCTGGCAGTCACCACGGTCACGACCAGCGCCGCAGCAGTCGGACTCGCCGTCCTCCTTGACCACTTCAATCACCATTTTACTGTGGTCGTGGCCTTGGCCGTGATCGCGAGCGTGGTTGTGCTGTTTAGCCTTGAGGCGGCGCTTCATGCCGTGGTGGTGGTGGGCAGCCTTCTTGCGCAGGCCGTGAGCAGTAGTCTCGGCGTTGGCGACTTCTAGACCGTGCCCGTGCTTGGCTCTGGCGGCCATGGTGTGCGTATCCGCGCGCCCGCCGTGGTGCTTCTGCGACGTCGACTGGCGCTGCTGCTCACCGTTGCAGCAGGCGGCCGACGGCAGGCCACGTTCGAGGATGCTGCGGCAGATGCAGCGGGCTGTTTCCAGATAGGCGCTGTACTGCTCAAAGGCCTTGGCAATGTGCGAGTTACACGCAGAACCGTGCTGGCCGTTCTGGTCGTGGACGTGCTCGTGTCCAGTTGCAGCTGCAGAAGGCGATGTCCCATGATCGGCGTGAGTATTCATCTCGTCATCGCGGCGCACAAAGTATGGCCAAGACAGAGGGAGGAGGCAGAAAGAGGGGACTTGTGGGAAAGAGTGAGTAACCTACCATCATGAGCCGCATCGCCGTCACAGGTCTGCTCGCACTCGGCAGTGGCAGCGGCAATGATGCATTTCACTGTTTTCGTGAGTTAGTAGGGGTCATGACGGAGATGGGGTGCCGGCATGGTATGTGGTCAGTTATCTAGCGGTACTAACCGTCGCAGTACTCCTCGTTGGTGTTGCAGCACTCGAGAGTCTGGGTAGAAGGAGCGGTCGAGGTGCTGTCGGCCTCGTAGCACGTCTCGTCGTCGCAGCAGTCGTCGCCTGGAGTGTCGCAACAGTCATCGCCCGGACTGTCGCAGCAGTCGGCGACGGGAGTGTCGCAGGCCTCGTCGATGGTAGAGTCACAGCACTTGTCGACGACAGTAGTACCACAGCACTTGTCGACAGTAGTGCCGCAGGCCTTGTCGGTGGTAGAGCCACAGCACTTGTCGACGGCAGGAGTGCCACAGTCCTTGTCCACAGGAGTACCACAGCACTTGTCGACAGTAGGGCCGCAGGCCTTGTCGGCAGGAGTGCCGCAGCATTTGTCGACAGGAGTGTCACGGCAGCTGTCAGCTGCGCCCTTGTGCTCAGGGCCGGCCGCCTTGTCTCCTCCGCCGCAGCAGCCTGGTCCATCGTCTGCCGCGCCAGAGTCACAGCAGCCGCCTCCCGAGCGGTCCCCCTCGCGGCTAGCGCGAGCGTGGTCGTCGGCGGTGGTTGCGGGCCCGTCACAACGAGACTGAGCCGGCTTGCCCTGACCGCCTCCGGTTCCGCCTCCGCAGCAGCCGGATCCCATGGCGCCAAGGAAAATAGGTGATCGTCTGTTGTGGGCAGAGTTTAACGATGATGCGTCTGGGCTTTAGTCAAGCTTCATCCCGAAATCCAACCCTCGTGTCCCAGCAGGAAACAAGGATCAAGTGTTCGGACGGGAGGGCGGGCTTGGTTCAAATAAGACGCCCAAGGGCGGACGGGATCTGCGGATGGAGGCAGATCAGGAACCAAAACGTGGGGTGTTTTACATTGGCTGATCCGGTCCTGACCAAGAAATCTAGAAGCAAGAGTTTTCGTCTGGTGCGCGCTGTGATTGGCTTGGTGTTTGCCCACCGCTGTCAGCGGGGCTCCAGCGGCACGCACGAGCAGAGTCACCGCTCTGCGCTGCCGGTTCTACCGCGGCTTTCCCCATCAGCCTCACCGTTCATTATCGACCCACCTGCAGCTGGAGCCCCACCTACAACTGGCGGGACATGTCCAAAGATCCTTGTTCGAGGTAAACAAACCGTTTTGCATCCCCGAACCTGGAGTGCTTCCCGGCACATGGCCAAAGGAAAAGGAAAAAAAGAAGGATGGCAGCTTCCTCCAGAGATATTTATGGGTCCACCGCCTGACAGAAGGTCAAAACCCACGTGTCCTGTGCGACTCGGGAGAAGCTGGCGGCGACTTGGTGGAAGGAGCATAACATCCTCGGCATGTTGACCAAAAAATTAGGGGACACCAAAAGGCCAAAAGGCGGGGAAATTGGGAACGTCTCTAGGCGGACTCTCGTCAGGTGCATCACCAACCATGAGGAACCGTTCCGATTTGCAAACTGCATGGTAAAATAAATAGAAATAAAATTAATAAAATATCCGCAGGTTTTCCTTATCGCTCTCTTTCTTTCTACTTTTTTTTTATTCGTGAAAACCGGTAGAGATTGGGAGCAATGCGTATCTCGGCAAAGGTCACTCCCCTTTTGGTGCACCAGTTTTGATCAATCTCCATCCCCAGGAGCTTCAAAAGAGACACATCCGCAAAATACGATGAGCTTGTGTTGCCAACCCATAATGTGGTAACACTTCCCATTGGCCTGGTTAGTTTTGGGGTACAGCGGCTTGCTCGTCCTACTCGAAGTCCACCACTCGACATAGAATGCCAAGCCATGCATCAAACCTACCCTGCCTATACAAATTGCAGACGGCAACCGGCTGTCTCTTCTTCGGTCTCGCAAGGCTGTCTCCGAGTTGCACGCTCGGATGAACTATGATGCTACCTAGCTTACTTGCTCGTCGAAATCCTGTGAGGTTGGGACGCTGAGCAGATGGAGAAGTGTGCTGGCCCTCTGTGCCCTTGCCTGCTGCGTTCGGCCGCCCTTGCGTAAGCGTAAAGCCACTCGCCGAGCCGGCGCAACAAGTGTCCCACGCTCTGATCATGGCATCCAACCACCATTATCTCAAATAGGGAATTGCCACTCCTGATCCTTGCCTCAGCTACTCTCCTGCCGTAAAGACACCTTCGCTTGTCCAATATCAATAAAAAGCCTGCAATGCCGGAGCTGATGAAGCACCCATGCTTCTGCGCCCGCCGCCTCCCGCTCGCGGCTGATTATGTGGTGCTCAATCCAAGCCCCAGTGGACTCCCCACGCCTCCCCACGTCCCCCGCCTGCTTGCCAAGTCCCCCTCAGATGCACCTCCCATCTATCTGACAAATCGAAAGCGGCGAGGAAGGGCGGGGTGTCTCTCATCATCTCCCGATAGATCTCGCCGTGATGTCGGCAAGCCGCTTTTTCCATAACGGAACAGATCGGCGGCACGGCTAAGGTAGCAGAGTCGTATTCGGCGGCGGCAGACATTATTAATTTGCCGGTCGCGATAACGCCAAAACATAACGTGCTCGAATGGTTGGGCTCACAATGATCGGACCCGGCGTGCTCAGCTGGCCATCCCGGGGCCAGTGGTAGGGGGGCCAGATACATTTTTTTCCCGGAACCCGGCAGATCCCACAAGCACTTAAACCGCTGCCCTGGCCGCCCCTGAAACCTTGTTTCCTCCTCCCTCCTCGCTTCAGGCACCGGGCATCCCATCCAGTTCTGCATCTACAGCACAATCGAGAACCTTGTATCCTTGGTCGAGATTTGGTTCCTTCGCCGTCATGAAGCTGCTCCAGTTCGCGTCCGCCGTGGCCCTCATCGGCGCCGGTGTCGACGCCGGCGCCTGGTGGAGCTACAAGGCCGTGGCCGACTTCGGGTCAACGGATGACACCATCGTAAAGCACGAGGGGACTCCGGTTGGCGAGGAGGTCAAATATGAAGGCCGTAAGTCGCCTGATGCAGAAGAAGCCAGCCAGGTAGAGAAGAGCTCGTCGCTGACCCCGGCCGCCAGTGACCCTCTACGTGACCACGCCGCCCGGGAAGAAGGCCGATAAAGGCGTTCTCTACATAACCGATGTGTTTGGTACAGCAGCTCTGGAATTAATTACTCGTGGTCAAAACACGCTGAGCTTCAGGCTCTCCCATCCGAACTCTGGCTAACCCCTACGCCCTTGTGCTTGCGTTCCAGGAATTCAACTCCCGCAGAACAAGCTGTGAGTCCAAGCGCAACCCCTGGAATCCCCCAACGGCCACGACGCGGACGCCCAGCCGCCGCGGCTGAAACAGAAAGTCCACCCCAGACGTCCATCCCAAAGCTGACCATCCCACCGCAGCCTCGCCGACTCGTTCGCCCGTGCGGGCTTCGTGACCGTGGCGCCGGACCTGTTCGACGGCGTTCCGGCGCCCGTGGACCTCAACCAGCCCGGATTCAACACCACCGCCTTCCTGGCCAAGTACAACGCCAGCGTCACGGACCCAAAGCTCGCCACCAGCATCAAGTACCTCCGCGAGGTCCTCGGCGCAAAGTCCGTCGGCGGCACCGGCTACTGTTTCGGCGGCCGGTACGCGTTCCGCCTCGCCGCCGAGGGCAAGGGCCTCGACGCCGCCTTCACCGCCCACCCCAGCCTCCTGGGGGACGACGAGATTGTTGCTGCCACCAAGCCTGCGAGCATTGCGTCCGCCGGTCAGTTCAAACCGCACCATCCATCGCCTTGTAGCGTTTCTTTCTTTCTCAATGCTGACGTGAATGGTACGCAGAAACCGACGCGACGTTCAACAGCACGCGCCGCTACGCCGTCGAGGGCCTGCTGCAGCAGGCCGATATCCCGTACCAGGTCTCGCTCTACTCTGGCACCTCGCACGGGTTCGGCGTCCGCGCCAACGTGTCGGACCCGCAGCAGAAGTTCGCCAAAGAGGCCGCCTTCTTCCAGGCCGTCAGGTGGTTCAACGCCTGGATTTAGTTCAGAGCTCACTGCCCGCGTCGTGGGCTTGGAGGGCAATCAACCGTTTTGGGGACAGTTCGAGGGACCCTTTTTTTATTGCTGTCTGACATTGGGCTGTGGCGGGTGTGGCGACCCTCGACCAGCTTGCAGCACCGCATCCGTGTAAATACCTATCTTGGTTACTCTAACAAACATCGGCGGCAGCCGTCCAGAATCCTTCAATCCCTCCCCTATCCGAGTCTCCATGCCGTTGGGCCGGAGACAAGTAACAAGGCCACACTCATCGACCGGCTGCTGCGCCGCATCCATGTGACCCTGTCGTTGCTCCGACAAAAATTGGCGGCTGCCGTCCAGAATCCATCGTTGCCTACCCGATTCTCTAGGCCATTGGGCTAGAGACAAGTGATATGGCTATCCCCCGACTGGCTGCTGCATCGCATCTATGTAAAATCTCGTTACTCTCACAAATATTGGCGGCAGCTGTCCGCAGTCCCTCATTGCCTGTTCGATTTTCCATGCCATTCGGGTCAGAGACAAGCGACATGGCCAGGAGCAGCACCAGGTGGTCTTGGTGTCGTGGCTCTTCAGTCAATGACTGCTGCGATGGCACGACACTTCTCCCTGTACTCTCTGGCCTGCTTGTGGGCATCAACCAGTCTCTGATGCTTGGCCAGCCGCTCCCCCTTGTCCTGCTCGCGAGTTTCCGCGATAACCCTGTCTCTGAATTTCTCCTTCCCCATCTTGCCAAAGTAGCCGGTGGCGACAACTGCGAAAAGAAAAAAACATCACTTGTCAGCAAAGAAAAATCATCCCGGGCGTGACTCTAAGTGATAGACGACGACCAGCATCACTAGCATCCCCGCCGGATAGGGTGTGTACTAACTCCTCGTGCCGTGCCTCTCAACAAGAGTCTGGATGTCAAAGTGCGGATACTGGTGATCGGCACAGATGTGGTTGACGCCAAAGCTAGCGGCGCCGGTCGGCGCCATATCGTACCAGCCCGTGTAGTTGCTCATGGCGCAGGGCTTGCGCTCAAGGTGGAACGGGCAGCGCAGGATCCACATCCGGCACGATCCCTCGGGCCACTCGAATGCCCTGGGGATGGGCTTCATGTAGCGAATCTCGGACCACAGCATTTGTGGGACCACCTTGCACGTAAAGTCCAAGAGTGGGCCGAGGTCGGCAAGGCTGATGGAGGTAAGCAGGTTGAGCGGCTTGGGGGTGAGCACCGTGTCGTCCGCCTCGACCGTCTTGAGTCTCTTGTTCGCCACGGCGCCGCCGTCGTCGCCGTCATCACCGTTGCTTCGCTTGACGCCGACGGACGCCGAAGGACCCGGAGCATTGCCGTGCTCAGTCTGCTCGGGCTGCTGGGCTTGCTGGCCTTTGCCAGAGTTGCCGACCACTGCCACGCACCACTCAATCTCGTCAAGGATGTCGGCTATCGGCTCCTGGATGGCATCCATGATGCTCAGAAGCGTCGCCCTATCCAGAGCAGCCTCTCCCAGCCGCCTCACCACAGATTGCTTCTTGGTGGCGTCTGTCTCGATCTGAGTCTTGAGCTGCTCCCTCTCGGTCAGGATTACGTCCATCGCTTTCTTCATGTTGAGCACGTAATCCGCTTTCTCAGCCTCAAGCTTCGTGATCTTGGCCTCGAGTTCCGCGTTCTCTTCCTTGAGCCTCATGTTCCCGGCCTCCAGTCCCGTATTCATTTCCCCGAGGTGTTTGAAGCTGCTGAATGGCTTTGGTTAGAAGAACCAGGCTCTAATTATGGCAGATGTGTGGATGGGAATTAACTATGGGTGACCATTGTCCTTACAAACTACCACGTTCGTTACCGTGGTGGTAGCAGATGACCTGATAGTTGTCGTTGGCCATCTCGATGTAGCGCTTGGGATAGCGTGCAAGCGAGGCCGCCGTCTCAGCCGGGTCGGTGGTTCCACAATCCATCGCCAGCATCTTGCCCGCAATCTCAAGTTGGACTTGTACGAGATGCTGGTACTCTGGATTCTGCTCCGGGCTCGTGAGACCAGCCTTGGGCTCTGGCGTAGCATCTTGCTGGTCGTCAGTGCTAGCGGGCTCCACTGAGGCTGAGCCCGCTGGCAAACGAGGCGAATCATGAACCACCATGATCCCCTCTAGGGACTCGTTAGAGACTAGGGCCTGCATCTCCTCGACGCCTTGCTCATTGTCGGTGATAGCGAGCTCCTCTGAGGCTGAGCTCGCCGGCGAGCGAGGCGAATTGTTGGGCACCCTGATTCCCTCAAGGGACTCCTCAGAGACTACGGACTGTGTCTCCTCGGGAGCGTCCTGCTGGTCGTTAGTGCTAGAAAGCTCCTCCGAGGCCGAGCTCGCTGGTGAGCGAGGCGAGTTATGAGGCACCCTGATCTCCTGCAGGGAATCATCAGAGACTGAGGACTGAGCCCCCTCGGGAGACGCGTCCTCCATGACCAGCTGCACGCTCAAGAATCTTTGGGAAGAACTGGTTCTTCGGGTGCAGACTTGAGCCAGCGAGATTTGCTGGCTTGGTTGTCACTGAAGGTGTTTGACAAGAAGTTTGTCGGCTAGCGTTACTGTCGACGGCTCCTAGCAGGTAGGCGCTTATTGGAGTCTAAAAAGAGGTAATTATGAGAGGAGAAAAATCTCAGACAGAGACGAGAGGAGGAAATAAATACTGAACGGACGCGAAATACGTATTCGGATTTGGTGGCTTCAGAAAGCGGGGAAAAGAAGACTCGGTGCACTCCTTCCACTTGTTGTTAGTCCATATTGGAGGTGAACGAGGGTGAGCTTGCGGTGACCCGTGAGTGATATGCAAAGGGTAGGGCCTTAAAATGGTGCTTGGGAGATTGGTCCCCCACAAAAAAGGCTCTTGCCCACCAAGGCAGGCCGGAGGTGCTTGGGGAGGCGCCACTGCATATCAGCATGGAAAATCAACCAAGACTGACAATTTTCTCTGAACCTCACCACAACTCCACGACACCCACCACCAACCAAGGAGGGGACATTGCTAGCGGCAACGCATCGCCAGATGCATCATATTCCCTTTCTAAGACTTTCAGCTGCCAACTCTCTTTCCTTCTATCAACTTGAAACGTCTCCTCAACTTTCCAAGACCGTCCCGCCTCCAGCTCCGCAGCCATGTCTGCAAATGCGAGAAGAGGCGGCCAAAAGCTGCAGGCAGTGTAGGTTTTCTATCACCCACCTTCCCATGGACACACCATGTATTCTGTCCACGAACCCATTCACATGCGTAGCGCTAACTGTTCATTATCCATGGCTGTTTAGGCACCTCGGTATTGACCATGGCACCACCTTCACCCGAGCTCGCCTGCTGCCCAAAGGCAAGAACTCGAAGCCGGAGGTAGTCAGCGAGAGCGCCGGCGTTCGCAACGAGTTTGACTCCAAGCACCGGATCCGTGGCTCTCAGACGATGCCTGATTTTCCTGCATTCTGTCTTCCCGGCAAATGGGGAGAAGAGACGCCGTCGTCATTCGAAATTCAGCAGTCGCCCAACCGCGTCCCACTCAAGCTGGCCTCACTCATTTTCGATGACCAAGATGATATCGTCACTGGCAAGCCGCGAAGCACGCTGCTAACCTTGATGCCCCGCCAGCATGAGAATCTGATGGTATTCAAGAAGCGAGATGCCGAATTCGATAAGAAGCTCAAGGAAACCTAGAAGGAGCACTTTGAGAATATTAAAAATCGCGTTCTCAGCTTGTGCGATGAGAGTGGCTATGAGCTGGCGTCACTGACGACCACCCTTCCCGACTGGGCGAATGATGAAAAGGTCGACAGGATCTACGCCGATATCATCAACGGCGTTTTCGGTGACAACATCCCCGCTTCGCAGTTCTTCCATGTCAACGAGGCTCAGGCTATGGCTCGCTGTCTGATCAAAGAGCAGCTGAGCCGCGAAAACACTCAGCTGGCTAAGCTCGTTGGAAAACGCGGCACTCCTCTGGTTGTGGACATTGGTGGCACAGCCATGGTGAGTATTCGTTCCTATGCCAACGGAAATCACAGTCAAGTTATCATCACTAATCGCTTTCGCCTGCGTATTTAGAATGCTTCTCTTGTCGAAGTCTGTCGGAACGAGGAAACAATCCTCACGGCCGTCGAACTTGAGTCCTTTGGTAAGAACCAACACTTTCGTTAATTAATTAATGGCCAATGATGGCAGACATGCCCTTGGATAGCAATCAGTTGTATTAACATTTGTTTTAGGCTGTTTTGGAGGCAGCGAGCTGTGGGAGATGGCGATTGCCGACGCCCTTGCCAAACAGATTCCATGCGCCGGGGACGAGGTTCTGTCGGCCTAATTACTTGAGCGACTTCGCCGACAACAAAGCAGTGATCCAGTCGCCAGACGACACCATCCGGCTCAACTACAAGGGAGAGGTCACCGAGCTCATCCCGAAGGACGCCCGACTCTGCTTCGACCAAGCGTTCAAGAAGGCCCTGGACCATCTCGATAACAAGCTCCGTCATATCGTCAACCGACTCGCACAGGCCAATCGTCTTCAGGATCTGGCCATGATCTTTACCGGCGGCAGCTTCAACACCCACTGCATCTACACCCATGTCAGCTCTTTGATCAGCACCCTGGACCCGGACGGACAATCGGCGCCTATCTTCCTCAACCAGCTCAAGCACACGCACATCCCAGATCCGTAAGAAAATGAAACGGCCATGCCCCCGACATACCTGCCCACCTTGTAAAAAAGAGCTGACGGGCTGATTACACAACGGTAATATTGCAGGACTGGACTGATTGCCCGTGGCGCCGTCTATGCGGCGAACACGACCAAGACGATCAGGCAATTCATGGATGGCGCCGCGTTTGGTGTACAGTCATGCTTCACCAAGGACCACCTGTGGGTCAGCGACGTGCCGGCGCTTGTGGGAACTGTGAGGCTCTTCCACAAATGCGTCACGCAACACAATACCTTGCGCGGTTGTCACTTATAACTACCCCCCGTTGATACTTTTAATCACACTAACCTTCTTTACCTCTCTTTATTTAGTTCCTCCCCGATGGCCTGCACGGCGAGTACCCGGGCTACAAGCTACGAAAGCGCGAGAAGCTCGAATCGATCGGCCTCAAGATTGTTTGCGATCCGCTGCATGGATACGACAGATTCGATGACGAGACGCTGTCGTACCTCAACTGCTACGACCTCTACGTCGTGGACGAGAAGGAGACGGAGACGCAGGGTTCGTACCGTTGGTACCTGCAAAGCTGGACGTCTCGTGGCCCGATTTACGGACTCACCCTCATCATTGAGTACGTCGAGGGAGAGTGGAAGGATGGCACCGGTCAGGTTGGTGACAGGAAGGAGTGGACCATTCCTCTCCGGTACGACATCGGCACCGGCTGCGCCCTTCCAGACCAGCCCAAGGTCAAGCAGACCGTGTGGGAGATATTCTACACGTGAGCGTCGGCTTCACCGCCGAGGCGAGACCCAGGAAGAGGAGAACAAGGGATATGACATTTCCGTCGACTGCGTTGTAAAATTAGAGAGGCATATCAATGGCCGCTGGTCATTTGCCCACCGCTCGCCTTTGTTGGCTTTGCGAAGGCTGTTTCTATTTTCGTTATGGCAACGCCCAATTCCTCTTTAGTCCTGAGCCCCACCCCTGGTCTTCGAGTAGACAAAGGAATATCTTTTGCACCAGAAAATACAGCACAGCAGCATCTCATGCTAGGCTATATACAGCTTCTTGCAAGTATTAAAGCAGAGAGTGCTCCTCGGCGACATCTTCCGAGAGGTAGGATCATCCAACACTTCCTTAATTATGTTACTCGGACTCGTTGACAACCCATTCATCTCCTAAGCCCGTCTCTGTTCTTTCATCCTCGATCAATATCTTTGACACACTCCCCCATTTGATCGTTTATCCATTAAAAGGAGTCAACCTTATACGCACTTCCACAACAGGACGTTTAACCTAAAAATAGGCAACTGACATAAAACAACCATGCCACAAACTCGATCGATGGCGAGGGAGCGAGGCGCCGGGGCAAACATTCTGGAGGGATTGCCGAAGATTACCAAACACAAATACAACCGGGACAGGCGGGCGTGCCAAAACCATGTAAGAGCACCGGATCGAGAGGTATTTTTCCGAGAGCTTTACTGCAACGGCGACCACTGCCTCCTCAAGCTCCTGGCCCCAAAATGGGGCCACTGCACCCCGAACCCAGTATACGCGCAGGGGGACCCCACTATCCCACAGGCTGACACCGTGCGGAGAGAGGACATGCAAATGTTCGCCGGTGTCCCATTTTCTCCGGCCCCAAGGTTTGCCGTCGCCTGCCAAGCTCCTCCTCCGGTGCCTGGCGGCGTCCGGGTTCCGCCTGGGCTGTACGGACACCTGGCAGTGCCTGTAGTGAGATGGCACGCGAACACTGGACTGGGGAAGGACTGGGTGGATTCACTCTACGGTGTGGCCACCGGCGACAACATATTCATCTACGAAGGGCAGATGGAGATCCTCGGTGATGTGCCACCTGCAGCAGGAGTCCACGACACGAGGGAGCCAATATTCGTCGGCTACATGACGTGCCCAGTCACGGACCAGTGCATGGATGAGACCTGTATCGTACCGGGGCCGCGACCGCCTGGGGATCGCGGAACAAACAGCGCTGGGCGCAACGCATACGGCATCATATCCAACAAGATGGTTGCTCTGCACAGGCTCGCGATCAAGAAGGCCGGCACAGACCCGATCGGCCGGAACATGGAGCGCCTATCCGCAGAGTGCGTGCAGGAGATTGTCGACCGGCTCGGCGGTCCGGTCCACCTGATGCTAGGGCCGACGGTCATCGTCGGTGGGCACCGTGGAGGCGTCGTCCCCGGCCACATTGCCGTCGCTGGGTTTGCCTGGGGTGTGTTTCCGCACCGCAGGACGCCAAACACACCGTGGGAAAGGAGGGTTGCGGACCACCGCACACCGCCGGTTGTTTTTGACGAGGCCAAGTGGGCGACCATGAGGCGGCTCAGGACACTTGCACTGGAGGTCTGGGACTTCAGAAGCGGCAACGCCTACGAGCTGTCCTTCAAGCCGGGGGCGCGGACGGGTGGTGCACCGACACCGGGCAGTGATCTGGACAACGAGCATCGCGACACCTTCAGGTGGATCGAGAACTGGTTCGACCAGATGGAAAGGGGATTCCAGCAGCAAAACCCTCCACACCCTGGTCTTGACCTGCTGGTCGTCGCAGGGCTCAACACCGACTGCGCGTTCGCAGACCCCTATAACGCCCCCGGCGGGGCTCCGCTCGTAGACTGGAAGCCCCGGCTACAAAGATTGGTAAACCCGAACGGAGGCAGGGTTGTCCTGATCGACTTTGACCAGGAGCTCAGTATCGTGTCATGGCGATATCTTGAGCCGC
The DNA here is from genome assembly GCA_003049425.1 of Magnaporthiopsis incrustans. Lineage (NCBI taxonomy): Eukaryota > Fungi > Ascomycota > Sordariomycetes > Magnaporthales > Magnaporthaceae > Magnaporthiopsis > Magnaporthiopsis incrustans. Next base: position 25,597 of record PYSR01000231.1, read on the forward strand.
ACTTGCCCTGAATGGCTACGAGACCACGAACCGGAATCGATTGAGGCAACATTTGTGTGCCTCGCATTTTGAACAGATAGATAGACGTAAACTGCAATAGACTTTTGCAAATGTTCCCCTTGGGTCAAAGAGTCACCATCGGATCAGGAAACACGCACGGTATGTGTGCTCCCAGCGATCGGTTGCTAGCCCTGTATCCTGATCCATGCCGGGCCAAAATCTTTGCTGCTGCAGCTGTCTATCTCCTGGTTTGCCAGCATGAGTGCTCTTTCAGGTTGTCAGTTAATTCGCGTATCGCCTCCATGTCTTTCGTGGCCTCGCCTTGCTCCATGGCCAGAGCCTCCGCCGCGAGCGAGGCATAGCGCCGCGCCAGATCCTCCCTGCCAAGCATGCAGTAGCTCAAGGCCGCAAGCCTGTACGGCCTGCCCAGCTTGCTGTCGAGCCGCTCGACCTCGTATATCCGCAGGAGCTCCTCGACCATGTCCTGCCGCCCGTCCAGCTTTTCGAATCTGCCCAGCTGTTCCTCTAGCCGCGCTAGACGTCTGATGCGGGAGGTGGAAGACGAGGCCTCGGCGGCTGGTAGCCGGCAGTGCTCGCAGCTGCAGACGAAGCCCCAAACTGCCCGCGTGTGTGCCTGTCTCTCAGCAGCTGGTGCGAACTGGTCGATGTAGGAGATGGTGAGCTCGTCGCCGGGAGCGATGGCCCTGGCGGCGTAGGCTCGAAAGATAAGATTCTTGTCCGTGTGTGAAACCAGGCTTTGGCGAGAAGACATCAGTATACGAAGTCGGCAGACAGCCAGGGCAAAAAAGCCAGAAACGAACAAACATACTTTGGCCGGCAGTCGTGGTTGATCCTCGACGCGTTGGGGTAATTGCCGTAGTGGAACCCTGCCGCCTCGCCCTCCCCAGCAAGCGACAGTTGGAAAGAGTTCGTCAGGAGAATATCCAAGATCCGATAGCCACCCTCGCCGTCTCCCACCCGCCCCTGTCGCATGAACGCCTTGCGGCGGGCGGCAGGGAGCGAGCGCGCAGCCAGGTCCAACGACCCGATGTACCGGCCCGAGCTATCCTCCAGCACCCTCTTCTGCACCAGCATGGCCGGCGCTTCGACCATGACGAGCTCGCCCCTGCGGATGGACCTCTTCGCGACAAGACCGAGCCCTTTCCCGGGCAGGGCTCGCTCCACGAATGGCTTGTCTTGCAGGCTAGAGCAACTGCTGTCAGACCCGCCGGGCATCGAGGGCTGTAGCTCCTTGACGCGCCTGGCATTCCTCTCCGTCGTGACGAGGACAATGCCACCACCAATAGCAGCGTTGGCGTGCACGCAGTAGCCGCCGACGCAGGCACGTGGGCCACTCCAGCTAGTCTCCCAGCTGTGGCCTTGGCTTTCATTCTTGCTGCATGCGGTCTGGTGAGGCGTCGCCGCCAACGGGCCCCAGAGCTGAAGCTGCGGGCTCCACGGACATGTGCTTGCTAGGTCGAGGCTGTGAGAAGAGAGGGCCGCCGAAGCTAATGAGAGAACAAAGAGTGTCAATGCGAGCCACATGATGACTACCTAGTGTAGCCGGAATCGAGAGCCTTCCTTTGTGAGCCGTAAACGGGTGTATTTAACTGCTGCCAGAGAATAGAACAGAACAAAGAAAAGCACAAAGACACCTGTCACGATGGGCCGCGGTCTACCACAATTGGTCTCACTTGCGTTTCTGTCACCGGCAGGCGGCGCACCACCCCCGTCGTAGCAGACTCCACCAAACAAAACGGAGACAAGCCTTCCGCAGACATCGAGGCTAGGTGGCCACCGTCGCACCGGGAGATTAAAAAGCCGGTACAACGTGTATTTTGGTATGAAAGTCAATCCTGATAGAACCGACATCTACACGGGAAAAAGCGCGAGTGCCCGGCAGCTCCAACCCTCGCAGACAATGCAGGTGGTGGTCCCTGATGAATCACATCGGAGTCTCCACCTCGTTGGCGCCTCTCGGCAGAAATCACTCGTAGGCCTCTACGGGACAATATCGCTGATTGGAAAGCGGGTGAGCGGATAACCTCCTGGCGGCAGGGGTTGCCGAGAACAAAGCTCGGGATCATGGTGGCCGGTGAATGTGAGCTGTTGGCAGCCCAGGCTAGCTCCTGTTCTGGAGGGTTCATGCGAAGGGGCCGTAAATCTGACGAGTGTGACAGACAGAAAAGAGAGAGATGCAATTGTCCAAGATCGAACCATCGTAGACCAGACGGACACCGCTCGTTCTGCCAGCCTTGGTTCAGCGTGGACAGAAACCGGACGCGCTCGGCGCCTGTTGGACGGTGGCTGCTGCCTGACATTGACGGCCAACCTCGGGGAGCTGCGACCGATCGGGAAGGCGGCATGGCAGCGGACAAGAGCCAACGCTGGCTGGCGCCTTGATCCCACCGCGACAGCGCTGACCCACACTGCCTGAAATGGCCTGTGGATCGCTGTGCTGTCTGTCGATGCATCCAATGGTGGGGGCCAGTCTCAATAGCCTCCATGTCATGGTTGGAGATTATTGATTGAATCAAATCTTCCACGGCATGTATTGCTGACAGTGCTGCCCGTTTGTTGATTTCAAGGCGGCTAGTAGGCAGGTCGTTCGTATGCAATCTCGAATCAGCCGAACAATACTCTTTGGTGCTAGTCTTACCACGGCATTGATCTCTTCCGCGCAGACCCCTTCGTCCCTGCAGGTTCTGACGTCACCAAGTCCATGTTGCTCCAACGACGTCATTGCACCCGGTGCCCGGCATGGCACCAACGCCCGGGGAAGGCGCTGCCCACGTGGGAACCGCAACGCGGAGTACCTAAATCAGTGGTATAAGAGCGACGGCGTATTCTTTGTTCATCCCAATTTGCGTTGCTACACCAAGCACTTCACGTAGCAAAGAAACCTCGACTCCAACGTATCTTCCTTTAACGACCAAGTATTCCAAAATGGCCAGCAACACCAACAACCAGTCGCAGTCGCAAGAGAACCAGCAGCCCGGCCTCCTGGCGGGGCATGCCGAGTACATCAAGGGCGTCGCAGAGGTATGTCAGGGGACGCCCTCTAGCTCGAATATGTCGCCAAAGGAGGTCTCTGCTGCACCTGCTGATGCTCACACTGCACTCCGCAACAGACCACAGTCGGCTCCGTGACGGGATCGCACGCCTGGAAATCATCGGGCGAGCAGGACAAGGCACACGCGGTCCACGCAATGAAGGCTGCAGGCGAGAAGAGGGATCCAGCATCACAAGGTTACGGCAAGGTCGAGGAGATGGCTGGACGCGTGACGGGCTGTGCCGGGATGGAGAAGGAGGGTGCCGCGAGCGTGAAGAAGGACTAGTCCCATCTGTATGGTGCCGGGAGCTCAGGAGTCGTGACAGCCTAGCTTTGGACTCTCGTGGTGATACTATGCCCTGTACTATAGGAACACAGCGCAGACGACGAGGCGGGAAGACGGGAACGACGCCGACAGTAGCAATACTCGTGCCGCCATGTCACTAGCCGGGATCACCAGCGCAACGCCTTTGATCCTGATCTCAGCCATGGCCGTTGTGCAATCCTGACCAAACACCGTCTGGCCGCATGCTTGCCTTGTGATTGTTATGTGAGAGAAGGGACGATGTGGCTGTGGCTGGTTTGTGATTGGCCACCCAAAATCCAAGTGCGTCATTTCTCAAGCCCCGATGGCAAACCTGACAACGGCCAAGTCGCCACGCGGCGCTTCACATGGCTGCCGACAGGACCTAAGGGCGACTGTTGTTCCCTGCTTGTTGTTTCATTTATCGTTGGGTGGGCGCACGCGGTGGGCAACATATTTATTTCGTTTAGCGACGCGGTTTCTGCATTCATGCGCAGTCATACTTGTCTAAAATTCCTGCCCTCTTCCTACCTACTAGGCACCTATCTAAAAACCGCAACCTCTGATACCCGGACCAAGACAATCACCGACCAGGCTCCTAGGCCAAGATGCCGCGACACTTGCTTCTCTGCTTCATCCACGGCTTCAAGGTCGGCCGTCCCAGACTGGGAATCTGCAAGCGATGGGACAGTGGCTAACGTTTCTATCCGCAACAACAACACCGCCAAACCAACAGGGAAATGACAACACGTTCCAGAACTTCCCAGAGGTATTGTTCGATATCTTGAGCGTCCCAATATCGCACTATTGGAATTTGGCGTGCTAACCCGAGAGATCGCAGGACTTGAAACGCACAGTCGCCAAAGAGCTCCCTGGCCAGAATGTGCATTCCGTGATTTACCCCAAGTACGAGACGAAGGGCGAGCTCGACCAGTGCACAGAACAGTTCCTAGGATGGCAAGTTCGGCCACCCTGATATCAAATCGAAGACAGCTACAGGCTAACGGCGCTTTCTGAACCAGGCTCAAGGAACGGGTGATGGGCATTCGCAAGGCCCATAGCGAGAAGCCGTGGCCGCCGAGCGACCGTGACGTCGGCGTCATCCTCGTCGCGCATTCAATGGGGTTCGCAGCCGTCCTCCTGGCGTTCGGCCTGCCTAGTGGATGTTATCCGCTAACTCGGGCGCTTTAGAGGGTTTGTGGCATCGGACACGCTATTTCGAATACTCGACGAACGCAGAAAGGATGCGGCCGAGAAGGAAGCCGCGAAGGCCAGCAACGGCGCCGAGCAGGATGACGACCCCAACAGACCCCTCTTCCCCCTGATACAAGGCGTCCTCGCCTTCGACACTCCCTACAACGGACTTGCGAGGTCCATGTTCGTCTACGGCGCCTTCAGCAACTACAACAAGGTCAGCTCCGTCTTCAACGTCATGACGGCCCTCACCGCCGCCCCAGCCGGCCTGTCCAAGCTCGCCGTCAAGCGAGCCGCCAAGGCCGCCACCTCGGTCTCGCGGTCCTCGGCCGCCGTCGCGAACCCGGGCTGGAAGGCGTGGCAGCTGCTGGCGGTGCGCACGGGCACCGTCGGCGCCATCGCCGCCGGGGGCGTGGCCGCCTACGTGCACCGCAAACAGATCGCCGCGGGCCTGCGCAGCGTCCGCGAGCTGGACCGCGCCACCATCGCAGAAGGGTACCAGCGCGGCGTTGGGGCTCTGGGCCAGGGGCTCGCGTACATCAACCGGGGAAACGTCGGCAAATCGTACGCCTGGCTGGCGGACCACTTCACCTTTGTCGGCGCCCTCGTCAAGCCCCGCGAGCTGGAGCGCCGCCTCGGCCGCCTGGCCGCGCTCAGGGGGATCGGCGTGTGCGATGTGTATGCGTCCCTCGGGGAGAACGGTTACTGGAGCGGTGGCTATTTCGTTCCCGAGCGAACCTTTTGCGCCGTCCCGGGCCCCGAGGCGCCGGCCGCTGGTTTGTTTGACCGACGCGTTGTCGAGGGCGGCGAGGACGAGATGGATGCCCACATGGCCATGTTCAAGCCCGACAAAAACAAAGGGTATGGCGACATGACGGCGCGCGCTGCCAAGCTGGTCGTGACGTGGTTCAACAGCGACGAGCCGCTGTTTGACGATCCAAAGTTTGCCGAGGAGAAGCTGGACACGGCTGCGGAGAACGAGGAAGAGAAGAAGATCACGGTCACGGACGACGGAGTCGCAGTCTCTGATGCCGCTCAGGAAGCGCCATCCAACGTCGACCCGAAGACTGGTGTGGACTCTTCCGAGGCGATGGAGACTGGAGCGGGAGGAGACGATGTCGCTGCGAGCGTCGAGCTCCCTGACGAGTCGCCCATCGACATCGCGGCGGCCGCGTCGCTTGTGCCCCTGCCAGATGACCGAGAAGGCTCGCCCGACGGCCAGGCGGTTCCAAACGAGAAGGAGAAGCAGACGTACCTTCGCCATCTCTTTGGTGTTGCAGAGCAGGCCGGCACCGGCCTCAAAGCGGCCACGGCGACGTGGTCTGCCCGCCTGCCCACAAAACTTTCAGCGATGGAGCAGATCCCAATGCCATCGATGCCAAGCATGCCGCCCATGCCGTCCATGCCCTCGGTCCCGAAGCCAAGCATGCCATCATTTTCCCTGTTCTCCAAGAAGCGGAGCTCCGGCGAGCAGCTGGCGGACCAAGAGGCCGGAGGAGAAGGTGGTGTGGGCGGAAAGGATGATCAATCAGAGCAGGCTGTTGGGCACGACACCGCCCCTAATTCTTGAAGATCCTGGTTGGATGGGTAGGTGTATGTGTCCGACGACACGGGAGTTGCGAAATAGCGGTCGACACCGACCAAGACTGATGAGACTGTTGTAACACCCCTTTGACAAAAAAAAATGTGGCCGTTTGGCCGAGGTGCTCGTTAGGATCCTCAAAATACTTCCCAATATTCCTGCGTCCTGCTGAGCTTTCAGCCCTTTCTTCGGGACAGTATGCACTTGCTTTTCTGGGCGATCCGCATTTTCGGAGCAGGGTTAAAATCCCGTTTTGGGGCAGCCCGTAACGCGGCTTGATATTAAGATCACCAAGGTCGGAGGCCTGGCGTCTTCCGAGAAAGCTTGCGCTACAGCCCAAGGGACACAGCGGCCTCTGTCCTCGGGGTAAAACCGCAGACACGGAAAGACGGCACAAGAGACTCGAGCAAGAGCTTGAAGAGTGCAGGCATCCCAGTGGCATAATTTCCCTTCATAACGGTAATCTGCAAGCAACCGAATGACGCGAACAAGCAGCCTGTTACCTGTGGGCTGTATTTGTGGGCTTCCAGCCAAGCACGTTTCGTCCCCTCGACCGCCGATCGTCATTCGCTACCAAGCAATTTCGCACCAAGATCTCCCCACGAGCTTACTGGCTCACAAGCGCGCTAGCAGTCGTCCGGCTAAGATTTCCTTGCCACCAACACGTCTAATCATGACAACAGCCCAGCCGTTCGGACCCAACCGTTATGGATTGCCTGCGCTAAGATCGACGCGCGAGCTGGGGAACAGGAGGGCGCCACCAAAGGTGTGGGCAAAAGGAGGCGCAAGAAAGTGAGAAGGCCGGATCTGCGAAGCCGGACGCCGGCTTCAAATACCGCCAGGATGCCCTTCCCCATCCCCTTCCGACGACCGGGGAAGAGTATCCAGCACATTCGCATTCCTCTTTTCCGGTCGCTCTCTTTTATACGGTGTACCCTTGGTGGACACATCCGCTCGTTAGAACTTCGTTCCCTATCCGGGCGTCTGGATCTCGCCAGCCCCATCCTTTCGTTTTAACCAAACTCCCCGCGAAAATGCTCTTCTCGAAGCTCGCCCCGGTCCTCGGGGCGCTTGTCGGCCTCACCCAGGCCTCCCCGGCCCCTCTCCATGTTGTCAACGGCGCCGCGGTACCAGTGAACGCGGCGCGCCAGGGTGACCTGGAAGTTCGGACCGTCAAGCCCCCCATCTTCAGCACGGGCAAGACCTGGCACCACGAGACCCTGTTCGAGGGGTAGGTGGCAACAACCCGAGATTCAGAGTCCGCCCACAAACGCTAGCTAACAGGAACTCGCCCGACGCAGTGTCTGCGGTGCTGGCAAGAACGGCGGCCCTCCGGAGCACCTGGGCCTGCATCTCCCCAAGGCTGCCGTGTCGGGTGACATCCAGGTCGCCATGCTGGACAAGTTCCTGGCCGAGCCCACTGTTCGGCTCGACCTGGGAGGCGTGGAGGCGTACTTCGAGGTGGAGCTCGCTTCGTCCGCCGAGCTCTACCATACCGTCGAGCTCATGGCGTCCGGGAGGCTCGACCTCGGCGTGCCTGGCCTTGCGAAGGTCAAGGTCGGCGCTGCTTTCGCTCTGGATCTCGTCGTCGGCGTATCTGCCGCCGTCGACGTCAAGGCCGGCTTCTACGTCAAGTTCCCCAAGGGCTGCTTCGCCGAGATCAGCACCGTGGAGCAGAAGATCGTCAGCCACTCGTTGTAAGTTGAGCCCGCGGAAACCGTATTACATACAGCCAGAAAGCCGGTAACTGACATCTGCTGCAGCGAGGGCCTCATCGCCAAGCCCGTCCAGCCCGAGGTCGGTGCCCACGTCGACCTCAGCGTCCCCGTCCATCTGACCCTCGGCCTGCGCCTGCGTGCCGCCGTGGGCATCGACGCCAGCGTCGGCCTGAAGGGTGTCGACATCGGTGTTGGTGCCGGCGTCGCCGTCTGGGTGAACCTTTTCAGCTGCACGCACACTCTCGTCAAGACGTCGACCTGCCCGGTCTACGTCGAGGAGAAGTTCGCGCTGAGCGCCGGTGTCGCCCTCACTCTCGATGTCTCTCTGGGAGAGTGCCTCAAGCTGGAGCTCGCCCCCGCCGTCTTCGTCACGCTCTACACGGCCGAGTCTGTCGCCATCTGCTGCCCGCTGCGCCAACCCAGTCCCGGCAGCAAGCCTGGCTCTGGTTCCGGCATCGAATCCGGCAGCAGCTCCAGCTCGAGCTCTACAATCGTCCCCGCGGTCGGATCGAGCACTGGTCTGGTTTCGGTTCCTGTCGCCACTCCCACCACCGGCTTGGGCTCTGGAGACGACGCCTACTCTTCCAAGGCGCCCACCTCCGGCACGTCCACCAAGACTGCCCCCGTTGACGTTTCGACTGGCGTTCCGTCCGTTTCCGTTCCCGTCGACAACCACGCCAGCAGCTCTTCGTCCGGCACCTCTACCACTACTGGCCTGGCTGGCTCCCCGACTGGCGGCGCCATCATCTCCGCTCCCACCAGCGCGGAAACCACCATGCCGGGCAACGCGACCGGCGGCGTCGGCGTCGGCGACGGCCTGATCACCTCCACCATCCGCACGACCAAGACCTACACCATCACCTCCTGCGTCGCCTCAGTGCCCAACTGCCCAGCCTCGCTGACCCAGAAGATCGTCACGTCGACCGTCATCGCCACCACCACCGTCTGCCCCGCCACCATGACCACCGCCAGCGCCAGCAGCACGACGACGGCAACCCTGACCGCCGTCGTCCCGGTCCCCACCGTCTCCGTCACCACCGTGACGCTGACCACCTGCCCCGTTCCCGTCACCTCGACCTTCACGCCCCCGCCCAACTGCCCGACCCCGGTGCCGACCGTGACCATCACCGAGAACGTTCCGGTCGAGACCACCGGGACGGTGCGGACCGGCGCCCACACGCACACGCACACGGGCACGTACGAGCACGAGCACGAGCACGAGCACCACAGCACGCCCAAGCCCGCGGCCAGCACTGGCTTCCCCGCCGCCCCGACCGGCGGCCATCCAGGCGCTACTGTCATCCCCGCTGGTCCCTACCCGACCGATAAGCCCGCCCCGGCTGGCGGTGCCCCCTCCGGGTCCGGCGGCCTGCCGATCCCGCCCAAGACGACCGGGTCGACCTCGCCCGTCGCTGCTGGCGCGGGCCGTGCCATTTTCGGCGGCTTCGCCATGGTTCTTCCGGCCCTGGCTATCATTCTGTAAAGGGAGGTCCGGCACAGGTGATGTAATATCAGGCGTGGATTTTTGCTGGTTGTGTTTGCCGCAGCGAGACGATAGTTACGGGGTATATGCCCTGCCTGCCACCATAGTCTATAAATTCTAATATGTGGTTTTCTTGCACCTATATATATATTCGTATCATGGAGTCCGTGATGTCGCCCGATAGGTAGAATGAACTTTGCGCAGATCAGTAGGGAGGTAGGTACCTACGTAGGTATGTTTGCTACTTCAGGACCCACCGCATGTAGCACTAGCGCGTGAAATTCAGCGGCATAGTCTTATTCCCTTTCCTGTTTCATTGAAATCGACGCCATTGTTTTCTATCCGATCGACGCGTCGTGCGTGGATTCCCCTACGGCGCCACATTTTACTTTCTTTTCGACTGAACCCCCTGGTCGGGGTCATCTTTTAACTCTTTTCTTCGCTAACTAAATCTTCCATGATTGCCTCTCGCGACTCTACCACTTGGCTTCCTTGCGGTCCAGGAAGCCCTTGAGGATGCCGACGATCTTGTCGAGCGAGGCCAGGTACTTGCCCATGTCGGCGTTGACCTTCTCCGAGTCGCTGCCGACCTTGGCGTAGAAGTCCTTGCGGTAGGGGACGGCGCCCATGGCGGCGCTGAAGATGGGCTTGACGAGGAAGCTGTGGTGCGGCTTCAGGGTCTCGCCGTAGGCGGCGCGGAACGAATCAGCGAGCTCGGTCTCGGGCTGGGCCAGGTTCTGGCTCAAGGCGATGCAAACGAACTCCAGGCCGCTAAGGTTTGTTTCGTCTCGGGTCAGCACCGCTCAGACACCACCGTTCCCATCGCCGGAGACGTGTAGTTTCGCATCGGACAACAATGAGGACTGCCATCTCACCGGGTGAGCCACAGGAGTCCCTCGGCTGCGGTGTGCTTCTTCGTCTTGAGCTCGTTCACCACTAGCTCCTGGATCGTCTCGGACTCGGCGGGGGCAGCAAGGAGACGGTCACGGATTTTCTGAGAAACGGGAAAGCCAGACACTCGGTTAGCACGTTGAAGCTGAAGCATACGGCTGCTTGGGGGTCTCTCTATGAGGAGGTAGGAACTCGAGCTGTTCGCACCTTGACGTTTCCCAGCATGTCATTCTTGACAGGGGTGAAGGCAACCGAGCCGAGCAGGTCTGCTGAGACATCAGCAGCTGAAGTACTTCAATGGACCCGAGAAGCAACAGGTCAGCAATACCGAAGATGGTGGTCAGGGACTCGGCAGCGTCGAGGAAGGCAGCGGAGTCGACAGCATTGCCCTTCTCGGCGTTGACGGGCACGTCGACAAAGGACTTCTTGAGGGTGTCGAGAAAGGTGCCGCCGGCGGGGATGACGGTTGTGGAAGCCATCTTGACTGTGGGTTTCGTTTGGGCTAGGGTCCTAAAAAGCGAGCTTTCACACGGTTCGGGCTTTCGGTGTTGTTGGGAGGAGCGGTCAGGCTGGGAGACGTCTCGAAAGGGGAGCCATGGACCTAGCCGGTCGCCTACCCCATTAGCCATGACGTCCGACAGGCCACGACCCCTCAATTGGGTCGGCTTGGTTGCCCCGCCCCAGAGTGGCACCATCACGTGAAAGATGTCATGTGATTGGGCCTCTGTCGATGCCTGTGGGCACTGGTTTCGGTCTACAAAGCCGGAAGACGGGAAGCGAGTGCCTGGTGATAGAACCGATATTCAAAGGAGACAAAGGAGATGATCGTCAAAAGGTTTTCTAGCGGAAAGGCCTACATCAACCGCAGGTAAAGCGGGAGTAGTGTTCGGCGGATCAAGCGACGATCTGAACTCTCGCCCGGCCTCGTCGGCCGCCAGTTCAAAGCATGTCTAAGAAGTGTCGTGCTCGGCTTCCAGTACGGTCCTCGTTGGCCGTCACATACCCAGCTCTTTTTTCTGGCACGCAGCGCCCACTCATGTGCGGATCCCCTCTGAAAACACAATGGAGCGGCGGCCCAACGGCTCCTGCCGTGCTGGATCACGAAATTCCCGTCACCGGTTTTGATTCACTTCACGCCACCGACGTTTCTCGGTGGTGAAACACTCGACTGTTGAAGTGACGTCGTCGCCCTGGTGTCAGCCGTTGTCTGACTGAGCTTCGGCCCCTCCAGAAGCACACTATACCGTGAAGCCAAGGAATGCCCCGCACTAGTCGTCATGGTGGTGTTGGCCTGCCGGAAGGGGGCGAATACTGAATACCGGCAAGGCTCAGGCTCGATTCTCAAGGGAAATTGTCGCCTGTTTCGTGGAGGGAATTGGGAAGGATGTGTGTGATTCCAGCCAGGGGTTCCCGTGCTCCCGCCTGGTGCCGAGTTGCCGGGCCAAGGTGCCAGGGTCGGGCCTGGGCACAGTGGTGGTGGCTTGGAATTGGCGAATCGGGCGCAACCTGGCCTATGACATCAGCCCGCCAAGCCAACGGGCGCGCCGGCTGATGGCCGCGCTATTCATAGCGCGCTCGCCGTAATGGAACTCGTCCAACCTCGGCCAGCCGGTGTGCGTCTTCGCAGACCTTGTTTTCTGCCCCGCATGAAATGGAAGCAGCCCACGCCCGCATCCATGCGCGCCGCCCCTCCTTCCCCTGTCCGTCGATCCTGCCACCGTACATAATAATGTTGCGACTCCCACGCTCCTCCCGCCCAGAGCTTAGCAGCGGGTCATCTTTTACTTGTTCTCCTCCATTGACGCCCTCCGCTATCCAAGGCACCATCGTGTACTCTGTACGCGCGTCCTCGATCCTGTCTCCGCCTCGTAACCGCCCGTTCGACTCGGATCCAGCCCGGGGAAACAAGTTGAGATGTCGAGCTTGTTCCACAAGCTCAAGTCCGAGGTGTCGGAGCTGAAAGACAAGCTCGACAAGACCGCGCTGCACGACGCAAAGGTTCACCTAACCCACAAAAAGTAGGTCCAACAGTGTGGGCTTGTCTTGTCGGGCTCTCCAGGGGCTCGTCCCGTTCCGTCCACATGGGCCCGTGGAGAACAGCGACTCCCGAGTCTGATGAGTCCCTACCCGTCGGGATGGGTTGGGAGTGTGCCTTTTGGCTCGAGTGCTAATGCAGAGTGCCGACGGTCGCAGGCATCAGCTTGGCAAATTCGCAAACTTAGTAAGTACCATATGTTTCATCTCGCTGTGGACGCGCCGTTGGGCATTGGTCATAGGATATGGAGACAGAGAAGCCCCTGATCTGGGTCCCTTCGCCATCATTTTCAGGCCCGGACTGACCACTGCCTACTTTCCCACAGTTCAACCCCGAGCACCGCCACGACGAGGAGCACGAGAAAGCATGCGACGAGAAGCGAACGAAGATCTGCGACTCGCACCGGTTCAAGTCCTTCTTCCCCGAACGCGATGGCAACCTGGTAAAGTGGTATGTCGACGGCCGCGACTACTGCTGGGCCGTCTCGGCCGCCCTGGAAAATGCTAAGGAGACCATATACATTGCCGACTGGTGGCTGTCGCCTGAGCTGTTCTTGCGCCGGCCTCCTTACTACAACCAAGAGTGGCGCCTAGACCAGATACTCAAGCGCAAGGCTGAGGCCGGCGTCAAGATCTACGTCAGCGTCTATCGCGAAGTTGAGGCAGCACTGACGTGCAATTCGGAACACACCAAGCACGCCCTGCAGGCCCTCTGCCCCGAGGGGAGCCCCGGCCACGGCAACATCCGGATCATGCGCCATCCTGACCACAACATCTTCGAGAACGCGGCCGACATGACCTTCTACTGGGCACACCACGAGAAGTTCATCGTCATTGACTACGCCGTCGCCTTCATCGGCGGCATCGATCTTTGTTTCGGCCGCTGGGACAATCACCAACATCCGTTGGCCGATATGCATCCCGAAGGCGTCGCCAACGAGGTGTGGCCGGGCCAAGATTTCAACAACAACCGCATCATGGATTTCAAAAACGTGCAGGACTGGAAGCAGAACGAGCTCAGCAAAGCCGAGCACGGCCGCATGCCGTGGCACGACATCTCCATGGGCATCGTCGGACCCTGTGTATACGATATTGCCGAGCACTTTGTGCTGCGTTGGAACTTTGTCAAGCGCGACAAGTACAAGAGGGATGACCGTTACGACTGGCTCGAGCTCCGCGGCCGTCAGGGCGACGACGAGGACCTGGTCGGTGTTCAGCGGCCGAAGCACCCAGTCGGCGACTACATCCTACACCCCCTCTCGCCTGTCGAGGATAAGAACCTCAACAACCGCGGCACCGTAAAAGCCCAAGTAGTGCGCTCCAGCGCCGACTGGTCTAGCGGCATCTTGACGGAGAAGTCAATACAAAACGCATACTCGGAAATCATCAGCCAGGCACAGCACTACGTCTACATCGAGAACCAGTTTTTCATCACTGCCACCGGCGACCAGCAGTCACCGATCCACAACCAGATCGGCCGCGCTATCGTCGACGCCGTCGTTCGTGCGAGCAAGGAGGGACGCAAGTTCCGCGTCATCATTCTCATCCCCGCTGTGCCAGGGTTCGCCGGCGACCTCCGCGAAGACGCTGCGACGGGCACTCGCGCGATAATGGACTACCAGTACAAGTCAATATGCCGGGGCGAGCACTCCATCTTTGAGCAGATCAAGAAGGAGGGCGTGGACCCGGCCCAACATGTCTTCTTCTTCAACCTCCGCGCATACGACAGGCTCAATAAGACACCGGCCGTTAAGCAGCAGGAAGAACAGGCTGGGGTTAGGTACCAGGATGTTCAGCGAGCCGAAGCCGAAGAGATCATGGGCAACGCGATTCATGGCGCAGCCGACGATGAGGAAGGACGAGACAAGCACATGGGTACACTCGAGGAGCAGAGGTCTGGGGGCTCAGACCAAGCAACGGAACAGGCTATTGACGCCAAGAGAAAATTCGAGGAGGCCCGGAGACAGAAGGAACACAAGACGGAGTCCAGCTACAGTGTGGGCCACCACGCCATGGCGGGTCCAGGCAAGCTCTCGGACGAGCCATGGGAGGGCGATCCCAAGGACGAGGTCGACAACTGGATTCAGGAGGAACTCTACATCCACTCCAAGCTGCTGATTGCCGACGACAGGGTCGTCGTCTGTGGCAGCAGTAACCTCAATGACCGAAGCCAGGAGGGCCACCACGACAGCGAGCTGAGTATCGTGATGGAGGACCAACGGAAGATACAAATCCTGATGGATGGCCAACCGTTCGAGGCCGGCTATCATGCCGCCACGCTCCGGAGGCATCTCTGGCGGGAGCACTTGGGTCTGCTTCCTCCTCAAGACAACGATGCGTCCGGCGATCCTAACGCCCAACCCCCTGGAGAAGACTCACCAAACGATGTCTATGACAGGGACGAGAGCTGGGCTTTTGTAGAAGATCCGCTCGACGAGAAGCTCTGGGAGACTTGGACGCAGCAAGCCACGCAGAACACCGAGACCTTCCGGCATTTGTTTCATGCGGATCCCGATGACCATGGTAAGTGGCGTCGATATTCGCGCCAGCACCGCTCCTACGAGAGATATTGCGCATGCTAACGCTTCCGTGCTCCGCTCTGTGACAGTCACGACTTTCGACGAATACGACCACTTCCGTCCCCCGAAGGGCGTCAAACCAGGCCACATCTTTGACCGGTTCCTGCCGCCTGATGACATCCGGAGAAAGCTGGACGAGGTCAAAGGGCACCTGGTGTGGATGCCTCTTGACTTCCTCAAGGATGCCGAGATGGCCGAGCGGGGTCTGCAGGTAAACCAGTGGACCGAGAGCGTCTACACATAGTCTCATTGCCCTCCTGCACCAGCAGTCCAAGGGAATTCCCAGCCCAGGTTTACATCTTTATTCTTCTGGCCTGGCTTTTATTCATCAAAGTCTTGCGTTCTTCCTTCATGCTGCCCATCCGGCGTTTGCCGTTGCTGTGTCCCGGAGCGCGGCTAGTGGCCAGAGCAATACCATGTTGGTAGAAGACTTCTTTTACTTACCTATCCATACCTACCACGCGCCGGGCTTCTTTGCTAGGTTTGTTGTTCTTCTTGCCTTGAGTAAGCCGCTGAAGCGGGAAACCGTAACACCAATTGTAACGAGGTCAAGGGAACCCAACCAGATCTCAATTCAGCAATGTGACTATCTTATTAATCTTACAAATGGTGGCTCCTATGATGGCTGGGCATATCCCAGTGGGAAAGATCCGCGAGGATGCCGACTCTTATGTGGGGAGGAAAAAAGAACACAGAAAAAAAAAAGAAGATGGAGGCGCCTAGGCCGGAGAACGGTAATCAGATGGGCTTGCCGCCCTGGCCGTCGTCGGTGGCGAGCTGCCAGTAGCCTCCGATCTCGCCAAAGGTCTGCTCCCACATGGGGATGAGCTCGTTCAGGTCCCTGGCCTCGACGTCGTACATGTCGGTGCACATGGCGGGGCGGAAGCCGGTGGCCTTGGGGGCGTCCATGTAGTCGGCGGGGTCGAACTTGATGCCGACGTTGACGCTGACGCCGGGGTCCTCGTCGGACGGGGCGCGCTTGTAGTGGCGGTAGTAGCCGCCCTGGGTGTCCCTGTTCCAGCGCATGACGGCCAGGTCGACCGTCTTGACGAGGCCGCCGTGCAGGAAGGCGACGCGGGCGTCGTCCGGGTGGTGCTGGGCGAACGAGTGGCCGCAGTAGAAGCCCTTGTTGAGGGTGCCGACCGAGGCCAGCCAGCGGCGCGGGCGGCCGTAGTCGGTGCGCAGGGCGTGCCAGGCGAAGCGGAACAGGTCCTTGTCGCCCAGCAGGATGGCGTCCCAGTACGCGCCCTGCTCGGTGGCCCACCAGGCGGCCAGCTGCAGGTGGTACCAGTACCGGCGCTTGTCGACCAGCAGCTGGCCGCTCTCGAGCTCGTACTCGTCCATGCGGCACCGCGTGTTGGTGACGGCCCAGGCCGGGTCCTGCGGGTACGTGCGCGCGATGTCGGGCCAGAAGACGGTGCCGAACTGCCCGTACGCGGCCGACTCCCACATGTCGGCCGGGTCGAGCACGGGGATGTTGTCGGCGTCCACGAGGAGCGGCTCCTGGAAGCGCGAGTTGACGAGCGCCGCCGTCTTGAGCTGGTAGTTGATGAAGGGCCGGTCCTTTTGCACGCGCAGGATGTTGTCGGGGCCGGAGAGGTCGTTGAAGAACATGCGCGGCCATACCGTCGACAGCGTCTGCCGGTGCTGCTCCGTCATCTCGGCGTCGCCGTAGTAGTGCACCTCGATGGCCACGCGCGACTTGAGCTTCTGCAGCGCGCGCAGCAGCAGGCCCACGCGCTTGAAGGTGTCCTGGTTGCCGGCGAGGATGACGAGGCCGCGCTGGTTGGTGAAGCGGTGTTGCACGGCGCCGTACGGGATCATGCCCTCGAGCACAAACTGCTGCCACTCGCGGCGCTTGGCCTCGATCTCCGCCTCGGGCCGGTCCTTGACCACCCAGTCGGCCTTCTCGTCGAACTGGAAGTCGACCTTGTCGCCGGGGCCCCACGTGCACGTCCGCTTGGCCTGCGCGAGCGTGACGGGCGGCAGCTTGGTGACCGCCACCAGGTGCGGGAAGAAGTCGTCGGCCCAGCGCAGCTTGTGCGCCTCGGCGCTGACCTTGGCGCCCGGTATCTGCGGCAGCTTCACGGCCGCATAGGTGGTCCTAGGCCTAGGCGGGCCCGTGTCGCTGCTGACCATAGTCTGCGTGACGGGGGCGGCTGCACCCGGGCGGGCGGCCTCGGGGAGGGTGTAGCGTCTACCCTTGCGCGTGAGGTAGAGGACGGTGCAGATCACCGTGGCCGCGAGAAGCCAGGCTTTGAGGCGCTTGATTCCCATTGTGAACATGACTCTCCTTTGAGTCGCGGGATCAGGCGTATTCGGGGCGTGAGGCTGTGAAGAGAGATGATGGGCTGATGGTTTGATATGCGATCTCTCGTTTTCGTTTCCGCTCTCTTTTTCCTTTCGCTTGCCTTCGTCTTGCTTTTTCCTTGCCCTGCTCTGAGCGTCCTAACTTCCCTCCTTTTCAGCGTGGTCGGTGATCGGACTTGTGAGAGCTAGGCTGGCAAAGAAAAGCGCGTCAAAAATCACTGAACCAGCCGCATGGGAAGCAGAGCCCGAACTGGATATCTGTTTGCGCAGTGCAGCCCTCGAATCAGCGCAGGGACCGAAGTTGATGTTTTCTTCCTCTCGCTCGGGCATCCCCGCACTCGCTCCTGCCCTGCAGGAAGGAGATCAATACTGGGTCTAGCCTCCTCCTATTCGACCATTTGTTGACTGTCGCCCCACCAACAAATCCCGATTGGGCAAGTGACAGCAAACCCTATCGAGTCGCGACAGCGGCTTGTCTGTCCAGTCCATGTGCCGGCCCGCTGCCCGAGTGAAACGCCATCATCTGCCGTATTTCCTATGCCTAATTTGTTCTATCCGGATTACCGTCTAGTCCTATGTGTCCCCTGTCTGTTAGACTTGTAGCCGTGGGATGTGGAAAATCGGGGACACCCAGGTGTGTCGAGCAGCCTGTTTGGACCAACTGGACCTTGCTCTGTTAGCACCAAACTTCCTTTTTGGACCATGTTTCATTTGTGGCCCTTCTGTCGACCGCAGCGTCTGCCAGGCTCCCCAACACGTCGAAAAGAACGCAAAGGGTTTGCGCATGCATCCGACTGTTCGACAATAGGGCCAATTATTCTCTTTTTTGGTTCTTGCATCCACAAACCGCCGCTTTCGGTTTATGGGACCCCTCGCCTTGAAGCTACGGAAACGCAATGCCACCGCCGAGGCTTTTGGCGCCTCCAACGAATAACTGAGATTTCTCCCTGAACGGATGGGTTCAATCTTGCGATGTGACTCATTAATCTAGTTCTAAGTATACACAATTATCACGATAGCGGCTTCGGCGATCCTAAACAAGTGCAGAGATATTGGCTTCAAGAAATGGCACCTCCCGAGGCCAGCTAGAGCAGAGGAGGCGCTGGCCGTCGAGCGATACAGAAGAGGCAGTGCCCGCGGACGTGCTGGGCAACGAGCTCGGGGTCCTGTGAGAGGCGCCGGCGCCATAGCACGAGGTGATACATCCAGCACTGCCATTGCACCACCCGCTCGAGAAATTCTCTTCGGAGGGACTGCTGGCGCTGCACCTACTCAAGCCGTAGATTTCCAGAAACCGTTATCCGCCGCTGCCCCTGGGTTTGGGCTGTTCCTCCTGCGCTGCCGGGGTACGCGCTAGGAGCAGACATTCCTGGCACTCGGCTCTCCTCCACCCCAGGAGACCATACCATCTTCTCCTCCCAAACGCCAGGCAGCTGCCGCCTCCGCGTCGTCCTCCGATGCGGCGAGGGTACTGAACACGGCCGCCAACCTTGTGCAGCAATAGCGATACCCTTGAGACCAGCCAATTGCTGCTTCGGCAATGCTTCCTCCACTAGCACAAATTCAGTAACCAGCTCCTGCTTCCCCCAAGCGCGTGCTCAAGCCCGGCTAGCTACGTATAAGGTAAACTATTATAGATTACCCCCTTCTTGGAACTTCCAACTCCTTGTTCACAACCTGGTATTTATGCAGGACCTTTCGTGAACCGAGCACATCGTGCAGCTATTCTTTCCGCGCGATTTTTTCGGCCCTCGCTGCCACCAAGCATACCGGCTACGGCTACGCTTCTCGACCTCGACACCGCCGAGACAGACAAAGGTATCTTACTTCTCGAGTACAGCATATTTGGCTATATGGGCATATCCGCTGTCCAGTTCGCCGAGGATGTGCCCCCAAAGCTGCTATGGTATCTTTGGAAGTGCTGTAAGTTCCTGTCTTCCCTCTGCCAGGGGACCGCCTTGTTACCTCGACGATATCCGCTGTCGCCGTCTAACTGCTTCTTGATACCAAAATAGTTCTCATTGGCGTCATTGAGATGGAGTATCCTCCTTTGAAACAGCCCGCCCACGAGTCTTCGAGAACAGCCCGGCGCACGGCCCGATTACGACCACTTTCAGCCGGGGAAAGCCGTCCCGTCTTGTTGACTTCGACCTCGACGCGGGTAACGGTCCGTACTCGTTGTACCTTCTTTGCTCATATCCTTTCCCGCTCCGTCTTCTATTTCTACCTGCAACTCACTTGCTGATGTTTATTTACAGTCCTACTGAGCTAGGCTGACAAACGGAATCACATGCTTACGCCAGAGTACAGGTGGGCAGCCTCCAGCTCTCAACATTTGACATTCGGACTAGCGCTAACACATTCCTTTCCTTCTCCTCCTCGCAGATTCCAGACCTTGGCCTAGCAGAACGATGGCCTCAAGGAGAGCCCACCGCGATGTGGAAGCCGCTTGGTTATATTGCAGAAGTGGAAAGCCACGGCCATATGCCCAGTTCGCTCGACCCGTTTGCCGGCTGTCTTCCTCCAGCTGAGATCCCATGCCACCGCTATAAGAAGTTCGCGCCTGAGTGGGACGCGGTCTTCCTCAACCCTGCTGACGAAGTCCCAGAGGGATCCAAGCCCGTGGCCGGCAAGGACAGTGAAAAACGAACCTGTACCAGGTCACCCATGTGAGAAGATGACGGCCTCTTCACCCTCGCCAAGTCAAG
The DNA here is from genome assembly GCA_003049425.1 of Magnaporthiopsis incrustans. NCBI lineage: Eukaryota > Fungi > Ascomycota > Sordariomycetes > Magnaporthales > Magnaporthaceae > Magnaporthiopsis > Magnaporthiopsis incrustans. The sequence continues at coordinate 45,452 of PYSR01000231.1, forward strand.
ACCCTACTAGCATACTGACCTCCTTCATGACCCAGCCATCTAGATAATATGGGCCCTAATCGAGGGTCGAGCCGCACGTCCCGCCGACTCTGACCTGGGACCTGGCCCCGAGAGCCGAGGCCCCGGTAGCGCCTACGCCTACGTACGGCGGGCACCCCCTGACCGCGCAGTCCGACTACGTCGACGCAAACATACACCTGACCATTGCTTGCTGCGTGGCTCGCGCCCCGGACAACCATCGGACACGGCGTGGCCGGTCAAGAACCTCGAGCACAACACGGGCCGGGTGAACGCTCCGAGCACGCCCGAGCGACGAGCAGCTGCTGGCCGGCTGTCTGAAGCTCTTCTGCCGAGCCGCGAGGGCGGAGGAAGGGGGAGCCCGAGTTCGACACTTCCAAGGCGTTCGACCGCGAAAATTCACAGGTGGGTTTTGGTCTTGCCGACATTTGCTCCTTTTCGTCACTCCCGTGTGATTTCGTTTGGCGGCCAGAGGCCGACAGAATCTGTCAGCTGAACCCCCTTGACGACGGCCGAAGGTCACGTACCCCATCCGACCGTAGCAATTGTCAGGAGTGGGCGGCCTCGGGGTTTGCGACCAGCCGTGATTGCTGCGGGGTCTTTACCCAGCAAGGCCATGCTCTTATTGTGAATACAGTAGCTTTCGTTGTGTGGCCCCTGACACGCAAGCAGGGTATGAATTAGAGATATCCTAAAAGCAAACTGCAATACATAATAAACCGGGGGAGCCGCTCGAGCGGCATGTAGGAGTAGTATCAGGGTTCCTGTATGCCCCAAAAGACAAACATCATATCCAACAATATCAACTTCCTCCAATACACGGTGGTTACTAACTATACAGCACAAGCATGTGCGCGGCCGACACCTCTTAGTAGTCATAGACGTAGCAGAAGGGAGTGCCGCCCTGCGTGTCCTGCAGGGTCCGAATCGTGGTCTCAGGGAACAGACCCAAGAAGTGGATGGGAGAGCCCAGAGTGCTGGGCGACTTGGGACCGACCGTGGCGTTCAGCCCACCAATTTGATAGGTGCGCTGCTCTGGGTTGGCCTGCTGCCAGGCCCAGTAGTTGCGGTCGATAAATGTATGGTGCATGTCTGGGTGGTGGGTTTTGTTAGAAGAATGATGCAGGCGCAGTCCGACAATGCGACAACATTGGAGGGAGGAGGATAATGTGAGACTCACAGAAGATGGCATCGGCCGGGGACGCCCACATGTCGCCCATGATCGGGCCTAGGCCAATATGCCCAAAGGCGTGTGGCCCTTCCTCCTGCGCGACGGCCATGTCCCAGAAGCGGGGGTGCGAATTGGCGAGGTCGACAAAGGCCTGGCCCGTCTGGGCCGTCAGGGTCTCGTTGACGGCGCGGGCCAGACAGTGCGGCTTGGTTATGTTCCTGACGGGGCCGAGGTTGAGGGTGAGGTTCGCGAGGACACCGGTCCTTACGCAGGTGGCGTGCTCCTTGCCGTCCTTGCCGACCACGACCATGGGCGCCTCGCCGTAGTATTCCGGGCCGAAGATGCTGGCCGTGTTGAATCTGCCCGAGTCCTTAGTCTCGTCCCACCAGGGCAGGGGCAGCTCGCGCGGGTAGCCGCACTCGTTGCGCAGGGTCTCCTGGTAGTGCCAGAGGAAGAGGCGGTGCCAGACGTTGAAGTGGGTAACGCCGTGGATGTTCTCCATGAGCTGCATGTGGACGTAGACCATGCTCTCGGCCATGTTCTGGACCTGGGGTGGGAAGCCGCCGCGTGGCGGGAGGTCGTAGAGACAGCGGACGGCCTTGACCCACTCGAGGCGGTGCTCGTGCGGGAAGCGGCGCCACTCGACGCGCACCTCGGGGTTCGTGCAGGTGCTGGCGGCGCGGCCGGCGGCGTATTCCTTCTCCGCGTCAGAAAGGGCGCGGCGCGCGACCGACGACTTCTCCCAGGCGGCCGCCTCGGCCCTGACCTTGGCGGTTAGCGCGACGGCCTCCTCGACCGTCATGATGTTGCCGGTCGGGAAGCCTGCGGTGCCCATGAATGGCGCCATTTCGAGGAGCTGGGGCTCGGCGGCGGCGGCGGCGGCAGCGGGACCCGCGGGGAGCGCGCCCGCCGTCGACGCGAGGGCGGCGCTGAGGATGGAGAAAGAGGCGCGCATGATGGCAGTGAAGACCCGAGCTGGCGAGCTGCGAGAGACGGGGCTCGAGATACAGATAGCAGGCTGGATGTTTGCTGCTGCTCCTGCTGCTGCTTGGGCTCTGCGGCTCAGATCAGGGGGCTTGGGAAGGCTTCCTTGGTGGCTGGACAGGAATCCGAGGCCGACGTTGGCGACGGCAACGCATCCTTTTATATCACGGCCTGGCGGGAATCCACCGGGTCAGTCGAGCCGCCCTGCTGCTTTCTGAGCCGCTACCTGTCCGTCAAGGGCGCCGCCCGGGCTCGGGTCGTCGTCGATCGCCCATGAACGGCGACGCGGTACCCATGCCAGAACTGTCTGCATTCCCAACATGGATGGCACCGCTGTCTGCAGTTTTAGGAAGTTTGTAGCAGGATTGCCTATTCGAGACCGAGTCGAACCGCGGTGGGGGCAATAATAGCAGCCAACGCGGTGGCGGCGACTGTCAGGTGGTTTGCAAGGCCCCCTGCGGAGACGGCCGCCACCCGCGGTCAGGATCGTGACCGAACTTGGTATCTGGGCATCTCCGCCGGACTCCGGATGGGTATTAGACGAATACGGACGTAGACATGGACATGCAAACGAAGTAGCAGCCAGAGGCGCGCTTGCCCAAGCCCCCGCAAATCGGCACATGCTGGAAGAGCCGCAAACGGCGGTGGGCACCGGGCAAGATTGCTTGGCCTGTTCCTTTGCTTCTTTTATCTCGCCGGTCGGGCAATTTATTTAGCATTCAGCGTTTTTTTTCTTCTTTTTTTAGGCGCACAACACGCCGTAAAATAAAACGCCGCCTCGCACGCGCCACGCTTCGCGTCCCCTTCGCTTTTCCTCCCCGCGCTCGCAGCCCATTCTTCGACAGCGCCTAAGCCCTGAGAGGAAAAGAATATGGAAGTCAGCCCCGGGTCAGTCAGGTTGCAGTCCAAACGTTGGACACGCTGTTTGTAAGGGGCACCCTGGCCGCGACTGACTGACTTTGGTGCACGGTGTTGGACAACGCCCAGCATCGCCCCCAAAACTCTGACCAAAATGACGTCAACCCCAGTTCCCACAGGCGCACTACCACGTCGGGGTCGAAGCAGGCGCCATCCGGGAGACTGCAACAGCAGCATACTCCCGAGAACTACCCGACAGAGCGGACCAAGCCTACTGCCTCCTAATATCAATACGAGACCACGCCTCGACGGCACACACAGGTTTCTCCAAGCGTGTCATCCTCCTTGGTCCCCTCACTAGTCTCCAGCCCTGTCGGTATTTGCGTGGCGAGTACCGCGTCTCTTCGGCAGATAGCACGTCCATCGTCGGGGCCCTGGCCGCTGGGTCCAAATGTCGAGTTGTATCCCGTGTGGATTCGTGCCGAGCGCTTTGACAGTTTGACCTGGTCCAAGCCCCCGCCGCCCCTCAACATAACTCGCATTCCCGACAGGGACGCGTGTATAGCAAGCATCCGCGCTGAGCAAGCAGCATTTTGGGACTTGCTTGGGCCCTGACCGAGATAAAGAAGGCCGCGGACGCCGCCGCCGGCGGGCGACCCCGGACACAACAGACTGTCCTTGCCAACTCTGATAATTACTCCAAAAATCTCACGGTCAAAGGGTGATAGATTAAGCTTGACTCACTCCCCGCCTTTTCCTGTTGCTGCCCTGGCTACCGGCCCGCAGATTGATCATAGTAACCGCAATTCCACCATCGGAATAGGCTGTGGTCAGTGCTCGTTCCCATCGTATCCCGAGCCGCCCGACATCCCACACTCGAATCTGGGGAGCGATTCTACCCTCGACATGAATTGCCCGCTTGTGTTGGCAGGACTGGTCTCCTGTTATATTGTCGGCTTCGGAATTCTCCAAAATGTGGTGAACAATGATCTTTATGATCAGAGGAATCCCTATATTGTGCACACCCGGGGAAGGAATCTATCTGAGTGACAGA
>PYSR01000232.1:0-48896 GCA_003049425.1 Magnaporthiopsis incrustans
CCCCAGAATTCCTCCTAAGCATGCGGAAGAACGTTTGGCCTGCGCCAGGCTGTTGGTCCACTAAATGCCGATTCGATAACCCGGAGCTCGCGCTCTCGCCTCGTTCGTCGCGCTGAACCCCGCACGGCTCGCGGGAAGGCCCGACTGCTTGCCTACCTAGGCAAGCTAGGCAGTACGTTCTTCCAGTTTACAGTGACGAAGTCGGTAATTTCCTAACCACTGGGCCCAAATACCGACGCTGATTAGTTTCATATTTGCTAACGTCATTCGAGCGATAAGACTTTTATTAATTTGATGTCGTCGCACACGGTATACCATGCTCGCTTCTCAGATATCATGGCCACATCCCATGTGAGTCTCGCCCATGGCCTGCAGATCCTCCAGCTGCATGAGGGTGGGCATCAGGGTCCTCTTCCTGACCTCAGCCAGCTTGGCCTCGTCCACCAAGGTCTTGGGGATGAGCGAGGTGCCGTTGAGCGAGAGGACGGCGAGCTGGTGCGCTGCGGCGCGCGCGTTAAGGATCAGGAGCTCCGGCTGGATGTTGGTAATGTTGTCGCATGCCTGGTGGTAGCAAGGGTCTTCTGACGGCAGGATGCCAGTTTGCAGGAAGCCAAAGGGCTTGTTCAGGATCTGCCAAAACGAAGCGTAGTCGGAGCCGTTCGTCAAGACGCGGGGGGTAACCTGGACGCTCTGCGCCGCGAAGTGGTCTAGGTAGGTCTGCTGGATGACCTCGGACCCTATCGGGGCGACGCTGCCGAACTCGCGGCCGTCATTATCTGACACCCCAATCCGTCCGCGAGCTTGCATGTCGAAGTTCTGGGTCGCCCAAAGTTAGCCTGCTGTTCCGAGGTGGGGAGATTAGAGGAACGCGGATTTCCTGTTGCGCTTACCAGATAAGCCAGGATCTTGTTGACCTCGGCGGCTTCGAGGGTATTACAATAGTGCTTGGATCCGACAAGGCCGTTCTCTTCTGCGGCCCACCAGGCAAAACGGACCTTGTTCTTGGCCTCGTACTTGGTAAATGCATGGAAGAGCTCAATCAGCAGTGACGATCCCGAGGCTGAAGTTATCGGGGCTTATGTTAGCCGCCTCTCATCACACGACATGGACTGCAGATGTAGAGCAGAAACTGCGGGAGAACTTGCCGTCGTCATTCATGCCAGGCCCAGCTTGCACACTATCGTGGTGAGCGCCCAGGACTATGACGTTGTTGGGGTCGCCAGCCTCGGTCTCGACGAAGATGTTGTGCGTCTTGCGGTTCTCAAGCAGCTGCGTCTGCTGGAAGTAAACCGAGAGCTTCTCCCCGGCCTCGATGCGCGCCTTGGCCGCCAGGCCGTCGACGCGGTCGATGAAGCCGGCCGGCTTGAACTCGCTCGATGGGGCGCTCAGCGAGCCGGCCGTGACTTTGGTTTCGACGTCGCTGTAGACAATCACGGCCGCAGCGCCGGCCTTTGATGCCGGCAGGACGCGGCCCGCTAGCGTCCCTCCGGTCGGGCAGCGGAAGCGGTCAATGAGCACAATTTTGCCGGCCACGTCCAGCCCGCTGTAGTTGGCCAGGTCGCAGCCTGCGGCGCCCTCCGGCCCCAGAACGAGATCTGCCGTGATGCCCTCCTCGCTAGTCGAAGGGCTGTAAGTCAAGCCGTACACATACGTGTCCGTGCCGGCGATGGTAAGCTTGATGGAGGTGACGAGGTTGAAGAGCGCCTCGAGCTCCTGCTTCCAGGCTTTGGTGCCGGGCACGTTGGAGACGCGATCGAAGATGTAATCGACGGTCGCCTGGTTGCCGGGCAGACCAAAGGCTCGGTTGCCGCCGTTGGCGTAGGCGAGGTCGTTGAGAACCTGCAGATTCTTCATCAGGTTCTCGACCGTGATGTCCGCCTGCAGCTTGGCCGAGTCGACCTTGGGCTTGCTGATCTGCTGCCCCGCGACGGTGGTCGCCAGCGACAGCAACGCAGCCGCGGCCGAAACCGTCCTTCTGTACCAGTACCCCATTTTCGGCAGCTTGGCGCGCCTCAGTCGACGATCAAGGTGGAAGAGGGAGCTGAGCCGTTTCCTCTTGGGGTTGATGGATGGTGCAGACCAACAAGCGGAGAGATGGCTAAAGGGCCAAAGAAGGCGGGACGGCCGGACGCCTCATTTTGAGGCAGGCCGACCTCATATTAAATAGCTGTACGCCGTCAGCGTTCCACTGCAGCGTCCGACGGTGAGGGCTGAAAAGCGCTGGCAGGACCTGTCCGGGAACGCCTCCCGGACGCCGAGCGTCGAGGATGCGGATCGCATGTCGCATTGGGAAGGTCAAGGTCGCTGGAGCCACAGCGTTGAAGATGCCAAGATGGCCCATTGCCAGAATAGGATGCTCACTGTGACAGCAAACCCCGCATTCCATGCCAACCCCAGCCCGTGATAAGGCGGCTGATTCATGGGTGATTACGGTGATGAGCATTCTTATTTTATTTTATTTTTCAGGTTGAAAGCGTCGAGGCACATGTCCTCGCCTATCACGTGAGCGCGCGCTGTATCTCAACGCAGCGACGCGCCCCACCCGGGCATTGCTCGTGGATCCTGTGGGCTGGTTTTTCCATGCTCCACCCGCGGCCACCCGCTGCCGGGGGAAGGGCTCGTTCACCTTCGTTTCGGATTACTCGCCGCCGCGTGTGACTACATCGCAGCGTAAAAAAGGAGGGAAAATGCCTCGGCCACCGCTGCGCGCCCGCGCGCGTCGGCAACCGTCAGCCAAACCGGGCGCGTCGCGGGGCCCCGCCCGGCGGCGGCCACGGTCGTCACCACCACCTCCCGCAGCGCCAGCCACAGCGCCCTCCGCACCCTCCACGGCCGCAGATAACGACCGGGACACCACCGCCGAAGCCTCCACCGTCTCGGGTGCCGACAGCAACGCGGCGGATCTCCCCGAGCTACCCCTCTTCAACACCACCTTCCACACCTACCGCGCCTCTCCCCTCCACGTCGGGCCGCAGTCCCTGACCGCCGACCGTCTAGCCCGCGTCGCCGCCTCGCTCCGCGACGCCCTAGTCGGCGACGTCGTGCGCGGCGTCCAGGTCCGCCTGCCCGGCGCTTCCAACCCCGACGGCGGCAGCGGCGCTCGCTACGGCGCCCTGACCCTCGCCACCCTCGCGTGGGCGCGCCTCGACATCGCCGACGACGACAACAGCGAAAACGAGAACCAGGTACGGCGCGGCCTGCTCCTGACGCTCCGGTACGAGGCCGGCCGCTGCGAAGCGCTGTTCCTCCCGCCCGCCGACCCCTCCTCCCCCCCGCCGCAGCCGGCCGGGTTCTTGCGCCTGCCCCTGGTCCTGGTGCGCATGCCGCCCGCCCTGCGCCTCGCCGTGCTCAGCTTCCTGGCCCGCGAGTTCGACTGCCGCTTCAGCCCCCTCGCCCTGCCCGGGCCGGTCCTGCTAGCCGCCTGGGAAGGGTGGGTGTGCGACGTGGGTCTGGGCGGCGGCGACGATGAAGATGACGAGACTCCTGCAGCATCCCCCGCGCTGAGGAAAGACGTCCTCCTCACGCTCGCCTTCCGCCTGCCTTCCTCTGCGACCGGCGGCAGCAGCAATGCGGAGAAGCCGGAGCAGCAACACAACGCTCCCGGTCTCAGGACCCTCGAGCTTACGCTCCCGGCGACTGATGTGGCCCGTTTCGTCGCAAGCGGGAAAGATATTCTCTCGGAGTCGTCCTCGCCGTCAACACAATCCGGGCTTTCCCCGGGGCCCTTCACCGCCGGGCTTGCGCGGTACCTCCAGCACCACCTCGCTCTTGACATGCATCACGGCGCCGTGCAGGTCGTGCGTATATCCTGCGGGGGCTTCGTCCTCTCCGAGGGCAGGCTCAAGCTGTTCAAGCCCTCGGCTAGCGACAGCGACGACGAGGGCGGCCGTGGGCGGAGCAGGGAGGCCGAGGCGGTGCATAATCTGCTGCTCAGGCTATGCGCGCGCCACTCTGCAGTTGATGCTACCTGAGGAACGGGCGTCGAGGACCAGTACATCGATTTTCTGGTGCGGCGTCGGAAATTTCCCACAAAATCCAGCCTACGCAGACCCCATCGTCCATAAAGCTGCGCCAGAAATGTGGATGGGCATCTGCTCGTTGCCCTCGCTAGTATTGCGCAGATTTTCCCAGCGGCGTTTGGCTCTGCGGCACGAGGAAACCTGCAGCACACCAGGGAACACCACACCGAACGATTTTCAGGCTTGATGCCCGTGCCGCACTCTAGGTATCCAACTCGCTGGCCCTTCAGCGTCCACCCCGGTAACGCCCACGGGTTCCTTGGACATTATCGTGGCTGTGCCGGGAGGTTGATCCCAGCCACTCTAACTCCCCTCGAGCCCCATGGAACTAAACCCCAGTCGCCCTTTTGGGCAGTGGTGGTCGGAAAAGAAAAGGCGAAGGTCCGTCCACGCGGCGATTTCCCATCCCGTCGCACCGCGGATGGAGAAATGCCAAGGGGCGCGATCGAGTTCTCAATACCCCCCCAAAGGGAATACGCCTTGCCGCGCACTCGCGACAATCGGCCCTGCCTTTGTACGAGTTGCTTCATTGTGACAAGGGCCATGTTGGTGGAAGGGTCAGTAAATCCAAGACGTCAAGACTCCCTGCAATATCTCCTAGGTGGCTTTCGCATACCCGAAAGCATAAATATTCAACCGTGTAGCTAGGAATGCCAAACAAATCTTCGTCATGTCCTCGTGCCGCTGTATTCGGCAACATGACCTTGTGGACGGTTTCATTGGTTTATGGTCCTGGATGGTAGACTGATATGACGCGCCTTATCGATGACAGTGGTGCCCCGAGTTAGGTCACCTGGGAGAGCCGCCTCCAGCAGCGTACAGGCCTTCCCACCTCTCCTCCACCCCGATAACCTGCTTCCTGAGCGTCGCAATCTCACGGTCTAGCTCGTCGAGGTTGCCCGAGAGCGCCCCGACCTCCTCGAACCGTCGAGAGCCGCGCGCGCCGTTGATCATCTCCTGGACCAGGAACCGCTGCTCCTCGAGCACGACGAGCCGCTCGCGCAGCTCCTTCTCCTCGTTCTCCAGCAGCGACGCCGCCGTGCTGACCTCGCTGCCGGCGATGCTTGACGCGTCACCGATCGAGTCGCCCATGGTTGCCGACTCGCCGTTTCGGAGCGGGGATAGATGGCCGTTGGGACCGGAGCCGCTGTTTAGCCCAGATAATAACCGGCGATGGCCGGGTCCAGAGGCGCTCAACAAAGACGACGCCGAAGATTGGCTCCGAAGCATCTGGGGAACACTCTTGAGCGGCAGCATGTGGGTGTGGAGGAATGTGGACGCTGCCGCATACACTGCATTTTGTAGTTTCTTTTGCGCCGGGTTTGTGGTGGGAAGATCCCGTAACCTCCTGGCGGCGAGGTTGTACTTGGCGAATGCATCCATCAGCCGCTTGCGGATCTTGGCTGCCTCCTGAATCTGAACGTGAGTCGGGGCCGGCTTGTCGTCGAGGTCCCCATGCTTGGGTGGTTGTAAGGCCATCAGGGAGCGTTGAAACGACGGCATCAGGGAGCGGATGCCTCGCTCAAACTGACGCAGGTTCTCGTACGCACGCTGGTCTGGCGGTCGGGCAGCAATAGACTCGGCCACGTCGCGCTTTGCGAAAATGGTGTGGGAACAGTCTCGACACATGCGCACGTCGATGCTGACTTGGCCGCCGCCGCCGCCTAGCAGCTTCTCAGATCCCGGGTGCCTGGCGGCATCCAGGGACGAGGTATATGAGGCTGAGGCTCGTTGCTGCTGCGCTGTGGCAACATTCAGTCCGACCTCGGCCGAGCAGCCAGTCTGGGGGTCCGCGCAGACGACTCTACCGCAGATGCGACAGTGGTGTCTCCTGAAAGTCCACGACCCAAATTCTTGCTGACAGAAGGGGCATCGTGGCACCGCCGCATCCTCTTCCCAAGTCACAATGGACTGCTCGATCGCCTTGCGTTGGGCCTTCTGCCCTGCCAAACTCGCCGGCAGCAGCCCACCCGTGCCACCACCGCCAGAACCATTAACCACCGCGGCTATCTCTTCTGGGGAACTAGCAAGCAGCTGGGTCAGCTTCGTCAAGCGTTTTTCCAGCCGCGCTATCTCCAAGTTCTGTCGTTCCACCCGCACCCTCCTCAGCGCCACAAAAGACGCCGTGTGGTCCGTCAAAACCCCCGCGTGGTCGTTGTAGCCCTCCCGTGACTTGTAGCACGTTTCACAAACACGGTACCAGTAGCCCCTCACAGGGTCGTGGGCGGCGGTCCGGGGTGCCAAGCGCATCTGGTACATGGTGTGTTCTTCACAGAAAATGCGACCGCACTTCCGACAGTTGACACCTCCGCTGAGCGGGCCCATGCGGCGGTCGCACGTCGGGTCGGTGCAGGTGTCGCCCCCGCTCGGCCTCTGCCAGTGCTTCTTGGTTATGACGTCTTCCGGGTCGACTACGGTAGGCTCCAGCACTCTAGGCAGCCCAGGCGCCGCGTTGCTAGCCGATGATGCCAGCGAGCTTCCCGGCCCTGACGACTGCGCTAATATGGAATCTTCGTTGGATTCGAACACCTCTAGGCCGCGCAGTTTTTGGTTGATGAGAGACAGGGGCTGAAAGCGCTTCGCTTTAAGGACCTGTTTGTCGAACCATGTCTTGACTTCGTCCTGCTGTACTTCCGGTAGCTCTTGGTGCATATCGTCGATGTGTCTGTTGAGCTGCAATAGTGTCATCTGAAAGAAGGGAAACGCCGTCAGGCATTAGCAGAGATCAGCCGAAAAGGTGCCGCCCACAGGATGAGAAACACGCACCATCTCCTCTTGACATATTGGACAAACCAGCTCTCCGGGGGGAGCATTGGAGGGCGAAGCGGCGCCGATGCTGACGTTGGCGGCGAGATCCTGAGAGAAATCGGGTAGCGGACTTGACGAGGTTGGCGGGGTTATGAGATTCGCATTTTGCGAGCCGGACGAGACGGTGCTGACGTCCGAGGGCGCGAACGGACTCGCGGCTCGTGGGAGAGCATGCGCCTGCGAGGGAAAGCGCTGCTGGTGGTGCTGGTGCTGGGGAGGATGGGCCGACGGCGGCTGGGGAGGGGGGGCAAGCCCCTTGCCGCTCCCCAGGATCCTGCCGCCTCCCAGCTTCCTGCCAGACATCGGCTGCTACAAGGAGGCAGGCAATGCTAGCGGCTAGGGCGCAAAAAACTAGGCAAGTGGCGCCTACGCGGGCTGGCAGGCGGCACCCAAGGTAGAGTCGCGGGAGCACTTGAACGGACGGGGCGGGGTGGGCTGGAGGCCAGCAAGGTCGATCGGTCGCGCCTATCGGGCGTAACAGTCGAGGCGGAGGTGGATGCTCTGTCGCTGTTTGGCCGGAAATCGGTTGATGGACTCGAAGGCAGATGGCCCCGAGTGGGCGGAGCGTTATGAAGATTACATGTATCCGATTTCTCCTTCTTCGGTCGGTCGGCAAGGCGGTTGGTTGGTAGGTTGTCTCTGGCGCCTTGGAGCTTGGGATGGCTGGTGCGCCTTCAATCGTTCCTGCCTCCAACCAACATGCATGTCGGCGGAGTTGAAGGCCTGGACTCGGATCCATCCGTGAGAACTGATTGGTTTGGATGACCTAGAAATGCCCCACTGGCCGCGCGGGCCCGCATGGCTGGGTTGTCCCATGGAAAGCTAAGGTTGGAAGTCGGAAAAGGAACATGGTCTAGCAGCAGATCATGTTGGCGGCATCTGTTCCGAGCAAGATGCAGTTTGACACTTTCGCATTACTGCGACATGCATCCACGTTTCGTTTGTGGTCTAAACCTGCTGCTATTCTATTCTATTATGCGTTTGTCAAACCCTTGGCGTGACACGGGGAAAATTAAAGAGTTGAACCAACCACCAACGCCAAGTCTGATATCACTTGAATATCAAGCCCAGACGAACTCGCGCACGTTGCGAGCCTTGTTTCTCGAAGATTGCGTCTTAAGAATAAAGAGAGAAAGATCTAGGTCAAGTTAGCTGCCCCACTGATTGCGGCGCCCTGCAGAAATCACGACAGAGCGCTGTCAGGCCTGGCGGGGCGCTGCAGGTTCCAATGCAAGTGACCCCCACCAAACACGGGTTGTGACAGTTCCGATCGCTGCGTCATGCCTCAATGGCCGCGATCAACGGGGATCCCGATTTCCGCGGGGAGCACCTAGACGAGGGAGGAAAATACCAGCTGCTCCCGGTTTTTTTTTTTTTTTTTTTTTTTTTTTTTCGGCAGCCCTGCCCAATGCCTCACTCTCATCTTCCTGTACTACTACCAACTACCTAGTAGATTGACAAAGACGGCGATACGATGAGCGAAAAGCCCAGCGAGTTTCCCGAGGTCCAGGGCGGTGGGAGCCTGATCCTAGCATGGCAGATCAGGGGCAAGAAGGCGCTCGTCGTCGGCGGCGGAGAGGTATGACGGCGGGCCTATGTCTCCCATGATTTGCAGCCGACTGACACTTGCAGGACACGTCGCGCATCAGGTCGCAGCGGGCCGCATCCTGCACCTTCTCAACGCCGACGCCGCCGTCACCGTCGTGAGCCCGTCGTCCAACGGCTTAAACGCCGAGGTGGCGCACCGCATCGCGCGCGGGCAGGTGACGCACGTCGACCGGGCCTTTGAGCCGCACGACCTCGACGACCCGACCATCGCCATGGTGCTGGTCGCCATTGACGACCCGGCCGCGTCGTCCGAGATCTGGCGGCTGTGCCGGGCCCGCCGCATCCCCGCAAACATCGCCGACGTGCCGCCCGAGTGCGACTTCTACTTTGGCAGCGTCCACCGCGACGGGCCCCTGCAGGTCATGGTCAGCACCAACGGCAAGGGGCCCAGGCTCGCCAACCAGATCCGCCGCCACATCGCCGCGGGCCTGCCGCCCAACGCCGGGCGCGCCGTCGAGAGCGTCGGCCGGCTGAGGGCGCGCCTGAGGGGGATCGCGCCCGAAGTCGAGGAAGGGCCGAAGCGGATGCGCTGGATGATCAAGGTCAGCGACGCCTTCTCGTTCGAGGACCTTTGCGGCCTCACCGACGAGGACATGGAGAACCTCTTGATGTTTTACGCTGCGGGTGCAGTGCCGACACTGGATGAACTGCGCTCGATGCGGGATGCGAGGGATCAGTCGAGCGTTTCCCAGACGGGGACTCAAACCACAGCCAATGGTGTTGCTGAGGATATACAGTCGAAACTGCAGATATAATGCCCCGGTATGGCGAGGTTGATCACCCCGACCACAAAATCGCTGAGATGCTAGATTGCTCGCTTCAATGGAATTGTAGCCAACGCAAAGAAAAAAGAAAGAAAAAGAAGGGAAAAAAGAAGGAAATAGGAAAGCTGCAATCGGGATTTGTAAAAATGGTTTTTTTTTTTTTTTTTTTTTTTTTTTTTTTTTTTTAAAATTTTTTTTTTTTTTTTTTTTTTTTTTTTAATTTTTAATTTTTTCTCCCCCTCCCTCTCCACGCCCGCGTCTCGGTTGTCCCCTGTCCCNAAAGTGAGGCGTGCTGTTGAGCGTCTCGACGATTTTGCGGGCGGGGTGGTTGATTTACTCGGATAACACAAGCGGCGACCTAAGCCGTCACCGCAAGACAGTATCACGGAACCAGTACGCGTGTCATGATTACCAACTATCCAAACGGACCAGTGCAGCGTAGAAATGCATACAAACCATGCTATACCCATATGTACCCGACCAGACAAAAGAATCGTATAGACCCGAAAGGGCAGAATTTCCGAGGCCCAAAAATGCCTCGATGACCAGTTAATTCCTCCCGCCGACTGTCTGGACCGCGTGATATCCTCGACGATCCCCGAAAATCCCCGTCCGACAGATTCACCCAGGGAAACCAGGGCCTAAAAGCCACACAACCAAGAATCCACGCAATGCTCAGCTAACAACAACTCCTTCAACGCCGCCCAGAAATCTCCTGACACGACCGATCTCTAGTTCTCCCTTCTCGCTCTCGACGGCCCGCATCAGCCCGTCGAGGTGCGGATCTACCTCGCTGTCGTCGCATTTTGCTGCCAGCGCGACCAGGTGTCGGTATTTTTGCTCAACCTCCCTGCTTCTCCCCTTTAGCGCTGCGACGGCCTGTTTTGTGTCTTTGGTCTGCGACCGCACCGCGTTGACGCGCGCTCTCAGCAAGGACGCGGATGGGAGGTGCGACTCTGAAGCGTCACCGTTCGCCCCGTCCTCGCCGCTCGTTGTTGCGTTGATGGCCGCCAACAGTGTGTGGGACTCGGCCTCCCAGCCGTTGGATGCCGACATGTCTCGGCGGCCGTGGGTCTGCTGGAGTTGCATGAGCCGGTACTGCTCCTGGTCGTGCGCCCGGTTCAGGTTTGTCACTTTCTGTCGTGCCAGCTGCTGCTGCTTCAACTTGGCCTGTAGACCCTCTAATTGTTTGCGTGCCTCGGTGAGTTGCGCCGTTGTCGAACGGAGTGTGCTGTGCAGGTCGTCGAGAGACAGCTGCTTCGTTTTCATCTCTAGCTGGAAACTCGTCGAAGTCTCGGTAAGGAGGTGGGTGATGGCTATGAGAAGAATGTTAGCAAATGGGAACATAAGGTAGGTAGGTAGGTAGGTGGCTTCCATCACAAAAGATGCGCAAAACATACACGTGACAATGTCATCGCTGCTCTCCCGACTCTTCTGGCTGCCTCCAGGGGCTTCCATCTTTTCCACGTCCTCGGAATCCCCATTCATAGCGTCGCCCGCCGCGTCGAGACCAATGCCGAAGTCTAATGGCCTCAATCCTGCGCGGTTGGCTACGTTCGGACTCGCGCACACTTCCAAGAGCTGTGATATGATGCTCCTGTTACCAATGCGCGCGGCGATGTTGAGAGCTGTGTCACCGGCGTTGTCCTGCGCGTTCAACATCTCGCTCATGAAGCGCGCCAGGCCAAGCCTGGTTGGATTCTGTTGCGGCTGCGATGATGGCACATTACTGCCACCGTTCACCTGTCCGTTTTGGCTGTTTTGTTGACTGCCGGCAACCTGGCCCTGGGTGCTCGCGCCCTGCCTGACAACCCATTCCAACAGGCACTGCAGGTAGTACCTGCTTGCGGCGCTACGGCCTTTGACGGCGCTGGTGAGGGCAATGTGGTGAAGCACGGTGCGGCCCTTGTTGTCCTGCACCTCAATTGTCCCTCCGAGAATATCAAGCAGCTCGGGCATCGTGTTGTGGTCGTGTGAGTTGGTGACGATGCAAGCTCGCATGAGGGCCGTCTCTCCGGAGGCGTTTACACGGAAAGGGTTCGCGCCCGAGGCCACGAGCGCCCGGAGCAATGCCATTCGTGATAGCGTTGCCGCCCAGTGTAGGGCCGTATGACTCTGGGGGTCGATGGGCATGTCTAGATCGCGAGGGCTCATAGACCTCAGAAGTTCCTGCCGCGACTGGTCGGAGCTGTCTTCCATAAACAGGCTCATCAACATGCTCCGTTTGTTCTCGGCCTCGGGAGACCCTTCGTACGGAAGTGGTGGAAGTGGCGTGTACGAGTCGTGCTGGTCTGCCGTCCTGTTGGCCGCATCGGCGTGTTGGTTGTAGACGAAGGAATCGTTTGGCTCCGTTGGAGACCCGGGGAACGTCTCTGCGTATGCCGACATCTGGCTGTTGGGCAGCTGGCCGAAGCTTGTCGCTGGTGTCATATCGACCCGCTGGCGTTTCCGTGGCGGCTCGGTGCCGTTACCATTGACGGCTTGCGGACCACTGCTGACGGAGAAGGACATGGCCGCGTCCTGAGAAGGGAAGCTGTCTTGGTAGTTGCTGGCCTGGGAGTTGGGTGGAAAGTCGTCGATGCTTTGCATAGACGGCTGGCGGCCGAAGCTCGGCGCTCGTGCCAGTCCATTCCGATTGCGCGCGTTGGGCGAGTCGAATCTTGCTTTGCTGATGGCAGCAACTGCACTGTGAGCTGTTGCCGAGATGTTCTTGAAGAAGGTGCCAGCGCCGTTACCGTTCCTATCGGAGCCGGAGTTATACAGCCTCTTGCGTTGTGCAGCCATCGCTTGCTCCTTGGTTGGCGTGTTGAGGTCACCACGGCCAGCCACACCACCGTCCTGCCCCATGTCGTAGGTAAGTAGAGGGCGCAAAAGATCCTCCACGCCATACTGGCGGCAGACCTCGACGGCCTTTTCGAACCTGATCCATGTGCCTTGGTACTTTCCGTAGCCGCCTTGGACCTTCTCGTGTTCGCCCGTCTGTATCTCCTTCTCGAGAATCTTTGTGCGTTTCCCCTTGTCGACACCGGCGACCTTGAGAATCTGTGTCGCATTGAGCCACGAGTCGTTTCTCCTCCTCATGACGGCGACGTCATTGACCTCCATTTCGTACACATCGACGCCGGAATAGACGGCCTATAGAAGGAAAAGAAAGCAGAGTCGGGTTAATTGTGGGATTACTTGGGACACATTTTTGCGAAACAAAAAGGCGCCGAGAGCAGATAGGCAGGGCGCAAATGACCCGAGACCAATCGGGACCCATTGCATGGAAGCGTACCGTATATATCTTTGGCAGGTCATCGTTTCGTTTGGAGGCTTGGTCCGTGAAGTGACGGAAGGACGAGGCGGCCAGGCTGGTTTGCGGCTGCGGTTGTGACTGTGGCTGCGACTGCGACTGCGACTGGCTCATGGTGAAGGACGGTTGGGATGGGGCGGGTGGCAGCTGGGCCGGCTGTTGGGAGCCCGAACTGGTTTGGGAATTGGAGGCTAGCATGTCATTTTTCGGCTGGTCGAACGAGGCCGTCGACGGCAGGGAGAAGACGCTGGGCTGGCGGTGCTGGAGCGGAGGAGTCGGGGTCGGGGCGAGGCCGGGATTGGGGCCAGCGGAAAAAGGCGCGCGGTGTGGATGCGGTGGATGCGAATGGAGATTGCCGGGGCTCGAGGGGGGCAGGGGTGATGCGGCAGTGGTCACGGTCGTCGAAGCCATCAGCGACGGGGCACAAAAATTGGTCGCAGCGCGCCGGGTTTCGCGGCTGTGAAGAAAGCTAATAAGCAAGTTGCAGCGGGTGGCTTTCTAGAGCTAATCGCACATGAAGACACGGCAGGAAGACCAAGAGCCAAGCTGGCTGGACATGCCACCGACAGATTTATGGCTGGCTGAAATGGAGGTGTCTTGGGCGCGCAGCAAGCAGGCTTGAAAAAAGGGCGTGTGCAGCCAAATCAATTAAAGTCGATGCGTGCCAGACGTGTCTGTTTCGTGACTGGACCCAGCGGGGACGCGTGACCGTGTGTGCTTGTGCGATTCTGTTTTTGGTGGTTTTGGCTCGGCTAACAGCTGCTAGCTCCACTGGACGACAGCGACTGGTTCAACGCACCACTCAGCCCAGCACGATGAGCCTAGGCCACCTGCAATTCTAGCACCACAAAGAGGAAAGCAGGGCGGGGTAGGATCTCGGTGATGGAATTAAAGACTAGAAGGGCTAGTAAAGGGGCCTCGAAGGGAGGGGAGGCAGAGAGAGGGAGCAAGAAGGGGCGGCCCAAACTGCACCGCTGGAAGCAACGCTTCCGCGCGAATTGATCATGACCCTGGCTGGGCCATGACCGTGCGTAATTGGTTCGCGCACGGGCCGCCGGCCGCTGCGACCGACTTTTTTTTCGTTCGATAATTCTTCTGGCAAATGACGTCTTGAGCTGCGTTGAACCCGCGATATCCACGTTAGCGTCCCGTGCACACTTATGTTGCATGCCGGCGTAAGCCACCTCGTTCGTATTCTCCGCCCATTCTTGCAATGAGCTTGAGCATCCATGCCTGAAGCGATCCGACCCCGGCCTCTTCCTCTACCCCAGCCTCAGGCCGTTCCCAGGTACCGAGGCCCCGGATCGGCCGCCCTCTATCCACCATGCCGCTTCAGCTTCCTGGCCCTACGACGCCCCTACACCTCTACCGCCACCTCCTCCGTGAAGTGGGCTACCTGCCGCCGGCCATCCAGCCCTGCTTGATCGATCGAATCAAGCTCATGTTCCGCCGCCACCGCAAGGACCAGAACCCCGGCCCACGACTCCGAAAAGCCGAAAGCAAGCTGCGCACGGTGCGCGCAGCCGTTTCCGGCGACACCGATCGCCTGCTGCACCTTACAGGTCTCGCCTTTGGACGGCGCGGGTTCCGCAGGCGCCAGTTGCTCTCCGAATTCCTCCAGCTCAGGGCCTCCGACGCCGAGCCTCCCGAAGATGGAGCAGCATTCGACGACTTTGTTCGCGACCGCCATACGCCTACGCCCACGCCCACCCCTTCACCTGCCTTCGGGCAGAGTTCGGAGGGCAAAGGGTATGGTGCCCTGCCAGCGCCGGACTGGCTGGACAAATGGGACACGGAGAAACTCCTGCGGTTGTTGAGGTATCAGGCCCAGGCGCCCGGCACCACGAGGCGAGCAGTCAGCACGGGCAAGCTGGACCCGAGGGTAAATGTGCCAGAGAAGAATATCTGGGGTCGGCCATTCCCAGCAAAGCCGGCCAGGACCAAAATGAAGAAGTGGTGGGCTCACATGGCCGAAAGGGCGCTACCTCCCTTGCCGGCAGCTGAATGGCAACTCCTCGAAGCTCTTGCCACAGGCACGATGGAGTCGGGTTGGAATATCGTCCCCAGGCGGCCCGTAGCCCAGAGTCCCGCGGCGGAGAGCGACAAGCAACTCTTGGCGGCCCAGTCCTGGGACATGGAGGCCTATCTGCTTAAGCCCACAATGTGGGTGGACCGAAAGTCGTCGCGCAAGCAAGTTCTCCTCAGCGGAATCCCACAGCCAAGCGACGAGTTTGGTCACGCCGCCGGCACCAGAACTGTAACACGCGGGCAAGGCGGACCCGGGCTCAGTGCCCGTGCCATGAAGCGCCTCTACCTCCAGGTGTGGCAGGAGTCGCCCTTGATGGAGACAGATCCTCAGTCGCCGGACAAATGGACCTTGCGCTACGGAAAGCTCCCGCCAAAGAGACAAATCTCGGCATCTCACGCCCTGATATTTCAAGGCGTTGATCACAAGGGCGTTCCGACCAAGCCGGCCTGAGCTTATACCCAAATTCATCCCTCTCCCCATCACGCCGGCATCCATGCCATGGGTGCCGGATAGGTACTATATTCCTCCTATTCGCGCGTTTTCTCTACATCCTTTTCCCTTCACCGTTTTTTCTCCCTTTGCTGTTTGTACGCCGAAGTGAAATGATACCCCCAAGTCTTAGGGTTGCTTTCCCGGTCCGCCATCCCGATTGACCTTGATCCTTAACGAAATACATTTAATCCAGGGAGGTTGCGAGTTTGACCAAGCCTTCGCCCTCGACGCGCATTCCGACCCATTCACTCATCCTCGTCGCTCCGATCGCTGGAGACTCGTAGAATTGGATGCTCGGCTCGTTCCACTTGAGCACGCTCCAGTCGAGACGCCCTGCCTTCATGGCGACCGCCTCCTTGGCCAGCTCAACCAGGAGCCTCCTTCCGAAGCCCTTTTTGCGCTCCGCCTCACGCACATAGAGGTCCTCGAGGTAGATGCCCGGCCGCGCGCGCCAGGTGCTGTAGTTGTAGAAGTACAAGGCCATGCCGGCTACTTGGCTCTGCTCGTTGAACAGGACGAGACACCGAGCCGGCTTCTCGGGGGAGATGGGCTCGGTGTTGGGCAGACCAGCCTCGGACTTTTGACCGTCCGTCGTGGCCAGTGCGATAGTGCCAATGAGAGTTTCTTCGGTCGCCTTGACGCTGTCGAGGGCGTGCTCGTAATCTGCTAGTTCTCGGATGAGGCCGAGGATGGCGGGTATGTCTGACGAGGCACGTTAGACACGCCGGACTTCACGAGTGATGTGAGCGGCTCAGTGACATACCTTCTCTCTTCGCATGACGGATGGTAGCCATGCTGAGCTTGTTCGAGGAGGTGATGGAGATCGACCAGGTAGGTACCTGTATGTCTAACAACGCAAAGTGCCCTGCCAGAACTTGGGAGAAAGAAGATCAGAAGATGTAAGATGTAATCGTACTGAATGATACACAATGTTAGTTGGCAAATTTCGACCAGTGGAAGCAGCGGACCACAATGTTTATAAAGTGAACAGCTCCCGCGACTGCGCGCGACCCGGAAAGATTCAAACCGGGCATTCGACTTGCAAATTGGACCATCCATCCCCTGGGGCCTGATTCATGCCTGCATCAAAAACCCCACCAATCCACCGACAAACGTTGAGCAAAGGGCGCTGGCTGGAGCTGTCTCACGCCTTTCCGTGGACAAATGGCTGACGAGAGGTTGTCCGAGAGAAATCTAGAACCGTCTTCACCGGTTTGCCAGTCACATAAATCTGAGCTCGATGGCGTTGTGGAATTGCTCGGGTTCGGCCAGACTCGCAGCTGGCAGTACTCCGCCACGTGATTCCGTCGAGGCAAGCTGCCAAGCAGGCCGCGAGAGACCAGTCGGCCCACACCAGCTCGCAGCTCGAGCTACCCCGCCAAAAGCTATAGATGGATGTGTGCTGCCTGCGGTGCGGCCTGACAACCCAGCCACTGACGCGATCCGGCGCGACGTAATCAGCACTGGTTGGGCGAGAAGTGGTGGATGATTCGTGCTCGACCAACCAGGTCTAGTGGCCAGGATGCCGTTTGTTAGGCGGGGCCTGGCCCATGTATAAAATCCGCAAAGAGGTAGGTGGTAGACACGAAACGTCCCAGGAGGCCGGCGAACGAAAGCCTCGGATGTAATTCTGCGATATCTCGACCTCCGCACCGGCCCAGGATTTCGAAACAAACATCCCCGATCTCTGCCCTTGCCTACCCAGGTACCTGGGTGGCAGTTTTTAGATAGGGGGTCAGACCAGATGTCTCCGTCAAAGTCAAAGAGCAATCTCACCATCGAGAAGGACTCGCGGTCCGTAACGTACGCTTCTGGACGGGACACCTCGACGCCCCCCGACCTCCGCATCCTACACTACAATGATGTCTACCACCTCGACCCGTCGTCGGCTGAGCCGATCGGCGGTGCGGCTCGCTTCGTGACGCTCGTGGAGGAGTACCGCTCACACGAGAGGTATCAAGGCCAGCCGGAGCTCCTGACCTTCTTTTCAGGCGACGTCTTCAACCCAAGCCTGGAGAGCTCCATTACGAAAGGCATGCCACTGGTTTGCCCGCCGTCCTCACGGCTTTTGCTTTTCTGCTTGTGAATTCGTCGCGAACCTCGTGCTAACAAGCGTGGTAGGGAGTCACATGGTTCCCATTTTGAACGCAATCGGGACGGACTGCTCGTGCGTGGGGGTAGGTGGCATGTTGACTTGCCGCGGGGAAAGTCCTACGTGATGTGCCGCCCGGCCAATGCGTCTTTCTATCCCTCTTCTTCCTCTCCTCCCCTCTACCTCTCGGCCACCGATCCCCCCAGCGCCCTTTATACGGACAGGAAGCTCATATAGCCGGACGAAAAACACTAGAATCACGACCTAGACTTCGGTGTGTGCCAATTCCGCTACCTGGCTAATAAGTGTAAATTCCCCTGGCTGCTGGCCAACGTGTTCGACCCGTCCCTGGGCGAGGGCGTGCCCA
Organism: Magnaporthiopsis incrustans; assembly: GCA_003049425.1. Taxonomy (NCBI): domain Eukaryota; kingdom Fungi; phylum Ascomycota; class Sordariomycetes; order Magnaporthales; family Magnaporthaceae; genus Magnaporthiopsis; species Magnaporthiopsis incrustans. Next base: position 17,475 of record PYSR01000232.1, read on the forward strand.
TCGGCCATGCCGAGCGCACGCACATGATCACCACCTCGAACGGCATCAAGGTCGGGCTCCTCGGGCTGGGCGAGCGCGAGTGGCTCGAGACCATCAACCTGCTGCCGCCGAACCTGATCTACAGGTCGGCCAGCGAGACGGCGCGGGAGCTGGTGCCGCAGCTGCGGGCCGAGGGTGCCGACATCATCGTGGCGCTGACGCACATGCGAGAGCCCAACGACAACAAGCTCGCCGAGAACCTGGGCGGCGACATCGACCTGATCCTGGGCGGGCACGACCACTTTTACGCGCACAGCCTCATCAACGGCACGCACGTCCTGCGCTCCGGCAGCGACTTTAAGCAGCTGTCCTACATCGAGGCGCGCCGGAGATCCGGGCCTGACGGCGGCGGCGGGAAGTGGGACGTGGACATTGTGCGGCGCGACGCCATCTCGGCGGTGCCGGAGCACCAGGAGACGGCCGCGCTGATCGAGGACCTGACGTCCAAGCTGAAGCAGAGCCTCGAGAAGCCCGTCGGGTACACGGCCGCGCCCCTGGACGCGCGCTTCACGACGGTGCGCCTGCGCGAGAGCAACCTGGGCAACTTCATCTGCGACATCATGCGCCATCACCACCAGGCCGACTGCGCCCTCATGGCCGCGGGTACGATCCGCGGCGATCAGGTCTATCCGCCGGGGCCCATCAGGGTGAAGGACATTACCGACTGCTTTCCGTTTGAGGATCCGGTGGTCGTGCTCAGGGTGAAGGGCCAGAATCTGTGGGACGCGCTGGAGAGCGGCGTCGCGTTGTATCCCGCTCTGGAGGGTATGCTGGCGAAATTTTGATTCTTGCTTCTTTTTTTTTTCTGGCTCCGACCTCGCATAGCATAATGGCTGACGATTTGGTCTCTTACAGGTCGCTTCCCGCAGGTCTCCAACATCAAGTTCACGTTTGACCCGTCCAAGGCGCCTGGGTCTCGCATCGTCTCTGCAAGCATCGACGGCGATCCTATCGATATGGACAGGGCTTATGTTCTGGTTACACGAGGATACATGTCCCGCGGCAAAGGTATTTTTCTTGTTCTGTTCGTCTCTGATTTGATCAGCCAGGCGCTTTATGGCATCTCGTTACTAACAGCTCTCACCCGAAGACGGCTACAAGAGCCTTCGGACCAAGGAGGCAGGCGGCGACGCCGAGGAGATCGTGTCGGAGGAGAACGGCATCCTCATCTCCATGATGCTTAGGCAGTACTTCATGTCGCTCAAGGTCCTGGACCGCTGGACCAACTGGAGCGAGTCGCTCGACCGGCACTGGGGGCGCGTCAAGACCAACGTGACAAAGTACCACCCTGTCCTGCCGCCGAGCCCGCTCGAGCCGCCGCCGACGATGGCCATGGGCGGCAGCGGTAGCGGGCAGGCCGAGTTCCCGATCCCGACGCTGCCGGCGCCGCGGGCCGACCGCAACGCCGTGGCTACGAGCTGGGACGCGTGGACGGCCAAGAAGCTTCGCGCGCGCCGGGCCAGCGTCGGCCCCTTCGACGAGCGCGTCGTCGACGGCGCGTCCCCGACCCCGGACCAGGAGGAGCTGGAGCGCCTCGACAGGGAGCTGCGTGTCATGCGCCGCTACTTTGCCAAGTGGTGCCGCAGGGCCGGCGTGCAGTCGGGCGCGTGCGACGAGATCCACGACCTGGCCGTCAAGTGGACGCAAGCCATTGCGCCGCGACTTGAGGGGCGCATCACTATGGTCTCGGCAGGGGCGGAGTGATTTATCTCGTCTTTGGCGCTACGGCATATATGCTTTGGACGACGGACAGAACTGCGCGGATTTTGGTTTCTAGGCAAGGGCTGGAAATGAGGGGAGGTATTCAGGAAAGAAAGGCGCGATGCTTTTGATTAGAGAGGTTTAAACGACTCTAGACGGCGTTTATTTCAGCTCCCTGTCATGGTTGTCAGTAATCTTCAAGGCGGGAAACTAGGCCGCCCTGTGAAAGAGGAAAAACAGAGACAGAGTCCAGTGCAGCTCGACCCAGCTAGCGAACACGGAGATTTAGAGAAAAGAGCTAGCCGTAGGAGATGTGTAGGATATTCAGATAGAAAGCCAAGTTCCAGATAGCCGCCAGATTTAACCCCGTTCCAAACCATCATGACCGACTAATCCGGCTTCCCACTATGCACCACTGAAATATCGGTAGTCACACGGGGAAGGCTCAACCCGATGTCGCCGGTCGTGCGCCGCCTCGACAGCACAGTATGCAACTCGAACCCCTCGTGCGCCTCGAGTCGGGGCGCGTCCCTACGTCCCGGCCCGACGGTGTGGCGCCACCGCCTGCCCGCCCAGCCGCGGGTGCCGATCCACTCTTCCAGCGCGGCGGCGTCCTGGCGAAGGCCACGGTCGTCGCCGTCGTCTTCATCGCCCTCGTGCAAAAACGGCCCGTACGACCGGCCCGTCTTGACCGAGGCGCTGCTCGCGGTCCTCGGCGGCTCGGCCACGATAAAGGTCGTCGTCCGCGTCGTGCCGTCCGTGCCGCAGTCGCAGAAATCCAGGTGCCTGGAGCGCTGCTGCTGGCGCAGCCGGACGCCCAGGTCCCTGTCGCCGCCTCTGGACATGACGAAGAAGAAAACAGGCCGCAGAACCGGGATGCTGCCGCAGATGACGGCGAGGTTACACTCGAGGGCAGTCCAGATCCAGACGTTGTATCTGTGGTTTTGTCAGTCTGTCTGCTTTAACTATATCGGGACAAGAATAGGAGGTGAGAAAGATAGGTAGATAGATGGATGTAGATGAGTACCGACCCCTGCCAAGTAAAATCGGCGACGTCGAGGACGACAACCTTGTGGATCCAGTAAGCGCGCATGACGCCTGCGGTAACAACGACGAGGCCGAGGCTGAACAGGACAATGGTGGCAATGCGCTGCCCGAGCGGCAGGCTCAGCCTCGCGAGGGTCGGCATGGGCAGCACCGCGAGCAACAGGTCGGTCGCCACGTTCGGCACGGCCACAGAGAACATGAGCTGGCCCTCGTTGATGCAGACGGGAGCCGGCTCGTCCAGGTTCCAGTAGGTGGAGATGGGCCTAGACGGAAGGGTTTTCGGTCGTGTCAATATTTTTGCTCAGCGGAGCTGGCAGACGCACACCTGGAGCTTTCGGGTTTTGCGAGTCTCTCACCTGCACTGAAGCCACAGGGCGAACAGGGACACGACGGCGATGGTCGCCACAAGCGCCATGGACCACCAGGTGAAGCGTCGGAACCACGAACGCTCCGGCGCGATCCGGATGTAGCTCAGCAGGATGGAGAGCTTGGCGAAGCAGGTGGCGATGAAGAAAAGGCTCTGGCCGGCCAGAGACGCCTTGCGGCCGTGGGCGATCTGATCAGAGGTCAAATCCCAGACGTGCTCGTCCCAGGAGTAAACTTTTGTCACTACAACCAGAGTTAGTCGAATGCGGTTTTTTTCCGGGCGATTTAAAACCTACTTATGATGGTGCACATGGTGACTCCGGCCCCAAAGAACTTGATTCCATCGCGATAAAAATACGTCAGCCAGATGCACATGTATTCGACACCACCCACAAAAAAAAAAAAAAAAAAAAAAAAAAAAAACCCCAANAAAAAAAAAGATAGACCCCTAGAACTTACGGCGGCAATGACCATGTGCCAGTCGTCCAGCCCGCTCTTGCGGACGATGACGACGCGCACGTACAGGCGCAGGGCGAGACATAACAGCGCGATCCCCAGCACGGTCGTCTCGGCAACGAGAAGCCCGTCGCCCCGGTGCTCCGGGTCGATATAATTCGGCTTTGGCCAGGCGGCCACCACCTCGGGAGGCGGGTTTCTCATAATAATCCCTCGCCGCCCACCCGCTCGACACACCCTTCCTGGGTGTCTATATGGTTTCCCCTTGCTGCTGCTGCTGCTCGGTGGGAGCAACCGGCGCCTCTCTAGAGCAGTCTGACGTCGCGGCCTGGTCGGCCCCTGGCTCTCCTTCGACCTTTGCCTCGGCAGCGGCGGGGAAGTGATCTGTCAGCGCAGGTATAGGCGTGGGCGGAACGATTCCGGGCCGCAGCTCGGTACGCGCGTGAGGAGACTCGGTCCGCGAGCGGGTCGACTTGCGCTTGGATTTCCTCAGCTTGATGATGCTCGAGTCCTGAAAGCTTCTCCTCCGCCCTCCCAGGAGTTTTCCCGGCCGCGTCAAGAACTGCACTGGGCTGATTCTCGTTGTTGTTGTTGTTGCTGCCGCTGCTGCTGGCGTCTCGTCATGGCCTTGACCGGGATTCGCCGAGATGAGGGACACGACGCTCGGCCGTCCTTGGTATGGCCGCGGGCTCAGGGGCGTGTTGACTTCCTCTGCCTGCTCCTTTTCGTGATCAGAGCCCGAGAACACGGTCGACGAATTCGTCCTCGAGCGCCCTCTCCGGAACACACTCGGCAGGTCGGCGGTGATAGGCCCTGCCGCGTCTCCTGCCTCTTCTTCTTCTTCCTGAGCTGTGAGGCGGACGAGACGGACGCCGAACAGAGATTGATGGGCGAAGTAGTCCGGGTACTCGGCGGCGATCCGGCAGTCCGGTCCGGGAGGAGAGACGGGATGTAGGGGCGGTGACAGCTGGCGGTGATACTCGACAGTGATGTGGTGGGTGACCTGGACGTTCTCGGCCGTCAACACTGGGAAGGGGGAGGAGTTCTGCGAGCCCTTCCTGCACCGCCGTCGTAGCCAGTTGGTGTTTGCGAGCGACTTGAGGCTGATGTGCGGTATCCGGTGCCTGCCGCGCCTGGAGCTTGCCGAGGCGCTGTCCTGGCTGCTGCTGTTCTTGGAGACGGTTTCGTGGATCTTGAGCCCGCTCGTCTCTGTGCTTTCATGCAGCGTGATCCCATCCACGTCGTCTTCCTTCAGACAGACCTCTGACTCTGAAATGCTCCGTCGGTGCTTCCCGCCTTTTGCCGGCTGGTGTGGTGAGTGCTCGGTAGAATCCGGCTTGTCCTCGACGGCGGCTGTCGGGCTGTCCAACCGATCGAGAGCCGCCTTCAACGTCAGCGCGTCCTCTTGGGAAGCCTGACGCTGGTGTTGCTGGAGATCCTGTGGAAGAACGGGTGCCTCCTCCGGTGAGGGCTCTGGCTCCGAGCCCGGCGGTCCTGGATCTACCGGGTCCGGGGCTGGCTCGTCTGGTGGGGGTCCTGGAAGCCTCGTAGGCGGTATGCTCTCCGCGGCGGGCCTGCCGTTGGCGGTGCTGTTCCTATTGTGGCTCCGAGCCCACACAAACGTGTTCGCCCTGCGGGGAAAATTGCCGAGTCTGTGCTGGACCAGCCGCTGGAGGGAAACGGTGACCCAGGAGCCCTTTCCGCCTTTGAGGGAAGACGGACGATCGGAGCCGAGGGCCTGGGCAGGAGGATCACTTGCCGGGGACATGTTGATGCGCAGGCTTTCGGTCGTCTGAGCGAGACTCCGAGCGTGAGGGATGGGGTATTTTTTTTTTTCTCCTTTGCCTTTTTCCCTGCGGGCTGTTTGCAGGCAGGGGCGACAGCCTGCTGCGTGCTGCGGTGGATGGCAGGCCGCAGCAATCAATGCGTTTGGGCAGCGGCGAAAAAAGCAAAGGCGAAAAGCTGAGCACACACGCGCGCACACACAACAAACCGCGTCGACGACGAGCATTGACGGTGGACAAGGTGCCCGGGTGACCCCTCGCATCTGCGAGCCGTCATCCTGCATGAACATCAGGATATGAGAGGTTGAGCGAAGGATCAGGCCGGCGCTGAACCCCAGGCACGGCAGAGCAGCAAGCCGCCGCCTCGCGTCGTTTCCATCCACTTCAGCCCCTCCTCCCCCGCCCGCGCATTCACTGGCCCTGGCGGCCCCTTTCTCGCACATGGCTGCGCAGTAGCCGGACGGGGAAACCGGGGCGTGTTGAAAGTTCGTGTGCGTGTCGCTAGCTCAGGCGAACGGCGTCGAGGCCAGCCGGGGTTGGCCATGTAGCGCACGGCCACCCTCCTCTCAAGCGCCCTCGGTAGCCGTCTCAGCCGCCAGATGTTTGCCGAGCCTAGTCTCTTTCAAGTCTAGGCCAGGAGAGCCAGCACGAGGATGCAGTGTGCTATGTAGCCAGCACGCATGGCCAAGTGCAGAAAACAACGTATTGGAAGTAGTTCCCGGCGGGAGGCCTAAGCCTGGAAGCAAGGCATGCGATGATCAATACCTAAGCCGGAAACCTTGAGAGGAACAGATGCTGGCGATGGACACTGGGCATTGCTTTTGTCGACTGGATCCATCACAGCCTCCCATCTCCTTGCAATGCAAAGTGGTGTGACTATTCGCTCCGCCTCTGCGGCTGAGGTTGACGTGAAAGCTACGTCAAGCTGCGCTGCGTATCAAATGGCACAGCCTTTCAATTCTCCAGCCTTGAGATCCCCACGTGCGAGCTTTCTCCAAGCTCGAATCATCGCGCCACCAGTGTATTGTGTCTTTTGGGCTTCTGCATGCATGCCTAGCGCCCACATGTTTCGGGGCCTCGAACGTGCAGCGTTTTCTGCCTGTGGGGAGAAGTCGTGAGACGCCTCTAGCTGCTGGCGACGACGAGCACTCTCTTACATGCTAGGCGTCTTGGTTTTTTGCTGGTGGCGTTTTCGTTGTGGTGCATGGTGATGGCATCTGGAAAAAGTCAGCCCAAAAACTCATCGTCCTTCTGGCTGGGATGGCAGCGCCAATGCAAGGACGCGCATCCGTATTGTACCTGGAAAGGTTCAGGCTCAGGGTTGATCATATGCGGTGAATTTTTCTCCTCTGCAGCTCGATTTTCAAGCTTTGAACCTTTTAGCTTCCCGTCTCTTCACATCCCTGTCCTAGTCGTGCGTCGCTCTCCCCTGGACAAGGATGTCCTCCGTTCCGAGGCATTCCCGTTCCTCACGCACCGTCAATCACCCGCACCATTCAAGCCCTACGAGTGGGGCACGATGTCCCTCAACAATTGGATCGACAGCGCCCTTTCCAGTGGGCCGGACGGTGTCCGCCCTTGATTGATTCAGTGTGGCATTCGATCACAACATGCAATTATCTCCTAGGTCGCTTCCTTTGAGACGCGGGTGCCCAGGGCTGAGGCTGCAGGTTGAACTTGGCATGCCTCAGCTCGTTTTCCTTTCAGGCGGAAATGGAACTGCCGGCCTCGGCTTCGATTAGCCTTTGACGCCTGAAGCGCTAGCCACCACGGCTGCTTCTCTGGAGGATTTGGCTTTGGAAAAGAAAGGCGGGGTGTGTGTGATCGAGATTGCATAAAAACGATTCCCTTTGAGCGCCTCCAGCTCGGCGACCTGCTGAGAATTGTAGTATGATTCCTGGCCCCGCAGGTGCTTTTGGCTGATAATAAAAAACATTATCGCGGTGTGGTAGCACCACCCATGTCTCGCTGACACCGTTGTGTAATGTCACAGCCAGCGACAGTTAGGGTCTCGGTGTCTCACATGGGTTAAAATGTCCGATAGAAGAAAGAGCAAGGAAACACTAAACGCCGGGACGCCATTCATACTCTTTGAGTTCATTCATTAAGTCGTAACGTGGTGGTCCCGACGCGTCGTCGGTGGCGCAAAAGACTTATGCCGCGGAGACGGGGGCAGCCCGACTTGGGTCAGTGTGGCGCGCGGCTCCACACGTCGCGGTAGGTGATATTTGACGTGGGACTGGGCCTGCGTCCGAATCTTGGAGGACGAGCCGCCCGACCGCGTCCGCCCCGTGGCGTCGCTGGCCTCGCCCGCCTCCTCAAAAGCCGGGTGGCAGTACGTGTCGACCGGGCGCGTGACGGCCACGCCGCTCCAGCTGTCCCACTGGACCTGCTGGTACTTGTTCCCGCCCCGCGCCGGATGCACCCGCTCGACCACGCTGCCGAGCGAGTCGCCGACGGCACGCGCGGCCCGCGAGCCCCGCGCTAGGACGGCTTTGCCCGGCCGCGAGACCTGGGCCATGCCGGCGGCGGCGTCGCCGTTCTGCCCGTCGATGAGGGGGCTTTCGGGCGACCCCCTGCCGCAGCCGGCGCCGAGACTGTACCTGCGGGCCAGGACCCGGTGCAGCGTGCGGATGGCGGGCATGGACGACACGACGAAGCCGGCGGCGAGCTCGATCGAGGTCCAGTACGTGACGGGCACGTAGTCCCAGGTCGGGTCGATGGAGTCGCCGAAGCCCGAGAGCGTGTTGAGGCGCAGCACGGTGGCCAGGCAGCCCAGGCCGCCGACGCCAAACATGCCCGCCACGTACATCTTTTTTCGGCGCGTCATGGCGTCGAGCCCGGCCACCATGAGGATGGGGAGCGTGATGATGACCAGGTCCTGGATGATGGCCAGCCCCGAGTTGGCGTAGGCGAGCTTCGTGACGTCGAGGCAGGACCCCTGCTTGACGTCTCTGTCCCAGAAGCGCTGGACGGGCCTGCAGGACAGGGTGGTCAGGACGAGGATGATGCTGCTCGAGAGCGTCGTCGCCACCAGGGTGATGACGACGGCGATCCGGAAGCCCCTGTAGAACTGGAACAGGCGCAGGTAGAAAGCGAGGATGGAGATCTTGATGAGGGTGAGCGTGACGATGTACGTATTCTCGGCGATGTATACTAAAAGGAGACAGGCCATCCACGTCAGCTTCAATCCGCGAATTTTATTTCGGGCACTTGTCGGCCGGCCGTGTTTTCTTTTCGTCGAGATGGGCGGACGAGCTTACGATTCAACAAAATCTTTTTCAGGCTGTTTGCGTCGGCCAGGTCATATATATGCTTCCCAAGCCCGTGATCGAGGCCTGGCGTTGCCCGTCAGTACAGCGTCGAACAACAAGGCCTAGGACGGCGGGCCACTCACTCAGCATAAGAGGGACGAGCATTGGAATAGTGAGAAGCTAGTGAGAAGGCCGTGAGAGGAAGGTTAGCTACCGGAACCCGAGGGCATCAGGGCATCTGTGAGGGGTCGGTGGCACACACGATGGCGACGGTAATGATGTAATCCTCAACGAAGAACTCGCCAGCAAAGGCACGAGCCACCAGGCGCAGCAGGACGGCGACGACTGCGATGCAGAACATGGTGCTCTGCTCCGCGATGCCCTCGTTCTTCTTGTCAGGGTGCGGGTACTGGCAGAGCGAGGCCTGCACCTTGGCGACCGTCAGGCTGTCCGCCATGGTGCAGTTGGCCTGCATGCACGCCGACATCCGCACGACCAGCCCGCGGCTCTCGCACATGCAGGGTGCGTCGTCGGCCGCGCAGTGCCCCGGGAGCGATTCGGCAAGACATGTCAACTGCGGCCTCTGTTAGCTCACGGTCCCGGATAGCCAGCCCTGCAAGCGGGGCAGGAGGAGGAAGGTTGGCTTACACCACAGACCGGCAGGTCTTGAATCCCAAGTTCACGCCGGTGCTCCTTCGTCGACGGTTGTGCGGCAGCTAGCGAGAGGCATAGGTAGAGGAGGAGAAACCTGATCGAGGCCATCTTGGTTGGTTGTTTCTTCTTGGTGTTCGGTGCGGCGGTGTTCTCTGGGTGAAGCGGTTGTGCTCGTCACAACCCGTGCTGCCTTTCACCATTCCCTGATTGGATCCCCTCTCTCTTGGTTGCGAGAACGTCGAGGTTGCGAGAACGTCGACGGTGTTGGTTGCGCCCTGAAAGACGATCTGTACCTCATCCGCACAAGGCTATAACCTGATGCTCGATATCGCAAGCGAACCCTCAACGATGGGGATCACGACAAATTTGTAGGCAGCGAGGAGGCCGCTCGGGATCCTTGGTTGCAAGCTGGTCGATGCCATTATCCGATTGCATATTCGTCCTTTCATTCCAGGCCTCCCCTCTTCTCTCCTTGGGAGCGACAGCCGTGAGGTCTAGGCCACCGCGGTCTTCCGCTCTGTCAGACATAGCCGGAGGGACCACATCCGGAGAGGAGAGATCGAGATCGGCCGGAAAGGCTAGCCGGGAGCCTTCTCTTTCCCCTCCCACATTTCCGGAAAAGCTGCCGTCTCTGGCATCGGCCTAGAACTCGTCGGATGCATGGCGCGGAATCGCTCACATAAGGTTCGGGGCAGATATCAGATCAAACGCTTTGCCAAGGGTAGCCCACGCGCCCACGTCAAGGCACAGGGTCTTTTGGCAAGCAAAGGTGCAACTGAAGGGAGGGTGAACACCTGGAAACTTTTTGATTGGCGCTCACTCTTGTATGCTCTTGATCGGGCGAGTCCTCGGGCTTGATGATGTGCAGCACCCCGTTCACGGGCTTGCCACTATTTTGGGAAACAGTAGACATCAGGACAAACCTGCACGCTTGTCAGTACTCTAGGGGATAGCAGACATCGGGGCAAACTTGCACGTTTTCTTGCCGGGGTCTCTCGTGGCCACATTTTGTCGTTGGCGGTCGTGTGTGTCGCCGATGTTTGGAGGCCGTCTCTCTCGTGGCTGTCAGCTACATACGTCACGGGGACCCCTTGGTCTACCGCTCCGTCTCAGGCATGGATCTCGATGACATCTGCCTCCGTCGTTATCAAACATTGACATGAATACGCTGTTTCTCCGGCCGTTGCTGGTCGTCGAATCGCGTCGATATTTTGTTTCGTGTCTTTGTTCGAGAGCCACGAGACCAAGCTCGGCCGTACCAAAAATACATTTCTGCATAGAAACAAACTCTGGCCCGCAGCAGCCTTCTCCCAGCGGTTGGGACCAAGCCCGGGCCTTCGGTATGTTGATCCCTGCTTCTAGGTGCGGCGCGGGGTATTGATGCTTCCCGATCGCGATCGGACCGTCCGAGGAAGCTGAGGGACCAAGGAAACCCTGACGTGTGGCCAGAGAGCAAATCCCCGCCCGTCCATCTCGTACAGCTGCAAGCTCTGCGGATCCATTATGCCGCTGCTATAGCCGCGCAGGAGCGCATGGCTTCAGCGGGACGAGATAATGGACTTTGGTGAAGAGAGGATTTCTAGATGGCTGCAGCGGCCTGGACCGCCCGTCTAGACGTCTTGGATCAAAACTATACGGCTACGAAATACGAAAAAGCCGACCCGTGCAGGAGAGCGCAGAGATCCGCTGATCTATGGTATGAATGCACAAAGGAAATCATTCTAAACGAGCCCTGAGCCGCAGGCTCTTCTCCTCTCTACCCATTGGTCGCTTACCTTTACACATCCTTACACTGCCGAACTGGCCGGCCCACTTCCGGCTCTAGCCGTCGGTACCTGTCACGGCAGCCATACCCCAGCCTGAGCCAGACACTTTCCAAAAGCTAATCCACCCCCTCCCGCTATGTGCTGACAAAGTGAGCGACGTAGGCCACCTCCAACATGGACCCGTACCCGTCAAGGGTGTCACTGTTGGGAGGACCGGGGACTTGTTTCGTTTCAAAGCGAGGTTCGTTAGCCGATCTTTCCATGACGGCCTGGGACGCCAGGAGGAGAAAGAAAAAGGACTCACATGTTCCGCCGACGGCCATGTTCAGGATAAAGTACAGCGGCTTGTGGCACAGCGACTGCCACACGCCCGCATCGCCGATGCGGTCGCCCGTGACGCTGAAGAACTGGCGCCCGTCGATGAACCACGAGATGGTCTCGGACCGCCAGTCGCCGGGGCGCCGGTCCCACTGGATGCGCCACGTGTGCCACCCCTGGTCCGGGATGCCGACGGTGGCCGCGATGCCGCTGGGCTCGTTGCAGCGGCCGCCCGGATAGACGTCGCAGTGCGCGGTGCCGTATCCCGTCAGGGCGCCGTTGACCGTCTCGAGCACGTCGAGCTCGCCGCACTGCGGCCACGGCGTGCCGCGGCGGATGGCATCGCCCAGCAGCCAAAAGGCGGGCCACAGGCCCTTTTTACGGGCCACCGGGTTGTCGCCAAATCGGATCTGGGCCTCGGCGACCGTGACGCCGCCCGGCTGGGGCGTGAAGGTGTACTTGGACTCGATGCGGCCCGACGTCCACTCGCCCGTCTGGCTGTTGCGCCAAGGCACGATCTGGACCGTGTCGCCGCCCGAGATCTGCAGGTTGCGCGAGTCGGTCGTGTAGCGCTGCCACTCGCCGTTGGCGTTGATGTTGGTGATGGTGTCCCACGACCCGGCGTTGGGCGCCGACCCGGCCGGGCCCGAGAAGACGTCCTGCCACACGAGGCGGAGACCGCCGTACGAGGGCGCCGCCCAGGCTGCGGCTAGGCCGGGGGCGAGGAGGAAAACCGCGGCGCCAAGTGGCAGCATCGTGTGAGAGCAGCGGCGGTTGTGTCAGAGCAGGTGACGGGCGGGCTTTCGTTCGAGGCAGTGACATGTATACAACTCGCGCGACAGATTACAGACCACTGAGGTGCCTACATGGCATTTGCCTCGCTTCTCTGATGGCCAAATTGCATTGATGCATGGGCTTTATATACCTCCCGTCAAGCGCGTCTACATTCCCAGAAGACGCTCTGACTCCGCGACGTCCTCGCCGCATGATGATCCGGACCAGGTGAAGGAAAAGAACGGGGTCACGTCTCACAAGAGGCATTCGACCTCCGTGACCTTTGCATACTGATTTTTATGACAGCCCAAATGCCCGGGTTTTTATACCAATGACGAGAGAAGAGGGTGTTGATGGCGAGCACGCTGGGGCTTGGGGCATGAGAATATTGGCGGCGAGAAGGCCTTGGCGGGCCTCCAAGATGGGGATGCGATGTAACCCACAGCCCAGGCTACCAGGTGTCAGCCACTTGTCTTCGCCGCATGTGCGTCGGGTCGGTTGACTTCCCAGTGTCTCGGTACGCTCGCGTGGCGTCGGCGTCAGGGGCTTCTCCGCATGCGGAGATGGAGATCGCCGGTCAGAGGCGGTCGCCACATGACGAATGCCGATGGCGCACGCTCTAGATCTGGGTACCTTCGGCTCTTTGCCAGAGAATCTGGCGATCAGTGGTTGCTTCATTTGGCCGAGGTGGCCTCCGTTGCGAGATGCTCCGTGGTTGAACTGATGCGTCGTCTTTTAGAAGTGGAAGTGTTAGCCGGCCGTGATTGCCTGGAGGAGTTGGGCACGGTGGGGTCCATGAGCCCTGCGGACAATCGCAGCTCACATGGCCTCCAAAATAATGGCATGAGTGCCATAGCTGCCACGACCAATGCAAGCCACGTCTGTTCTCAAGCTGCCACGTCCCGTAAAACCAAGGTTGCAGATTTTGAGGGATATTGCGCATTCTGAAGCCTACCTCGAACTCAGCTTCACTTTACGCTCAGGCCATAAAGTTTGTCTCGTTGACAGGCGTGGCATTGATGTCTTGATAGGGGAGCAGCCGCAACTTAAACCCAAATATGCAGAGCGGAGATAGGGCCTGCATGGAGCCTATCAGAACCCGTCAAACGGTTGCAGTCCCTGAGCGGGCGCAGCACATCTGGGAGACGCTTTGGCACCAGGGTGGCACCCCAACCAGGAGCCATATCCCCTGGCTGGAAAGAATGCGCGGGCTTCTACATCTCGGCACCGCCCTCGTGGCTCTTCTCCATGGCTGCGCGGTCCTTGCCATCAAGCTGTCCAAGCCAGAGATCCGCCCCGAGTTCAATATGTTCGAGCATGACCAGGAGCTCATGAAAAACCTTCCGGGCCGGTTATTCTTGACGGAGCCGTGGCATCCCGATCTCATCCCCAAGATTGTGAGTGCGTCGGTATGGGACTTGGTGTTATCCGGTGCAGAGGCTGATGCTGGGATTCGGCCAAAAAGTTCTTCACTTCTCACGCGGAGAACTTGTCTTACAGCCCGTTCGATATCGATACCGTGGATGTTCTTTACTCGGACTGCCCTCACTATCAGGCGGTCAGCCGACACAAGAATTATGAGGAGTCCTGGGACTCTATTTTCAAGGTCAGTTAGCGAGACACTGAGCCACGTGGGCGACCGCAGAGAGCTGACAGAAGGACCGTTGGGTTTTCCAGAAGCTGTCCAAGGTCCCCGTTGGCATGCGTCAGTGGACGGGAAACATCCTCTTCTTGCCTGCCGGGTCGACAAGTGCATTTCAGCTGGGTTCTAGCATCGTCTTTACCAAGAACTTGTATACCCTCGGGGTGGCCGCGCACGAGTTCACCCACGTGCTGGACCAGTACGCCCTGGCGGACGTTGTCGAGAAGAAGGGCTACAAGCTCGGGACGCGGTATTCGGAGACGAGCATGTGGGCAGACGCCTACAACAACGACACGGCGACGGCTACGCCATATGGACGAACAAACGTAAGCAAGCCCGGTTCACGTCGTGGGAGTGGTTTCTTGCCAAGAGTGCTGACCGGGAAAAAAATAATCCCGTCGCCAGTGGGTCGAAAACTTCGCCGACGCCGGGCGCTTCGCCATGTCGGACATGACCACTCGGGGCGGTATTATTTCGTCAAACGGCAACTGGTCCGCCCTCGCGGCGCAGAATGCCGACTACCGCCAGCGGCTGGAGCGCGTCATTTTCCCCCAGGGCTTCCCTCGAGGCGGGCTGTGCACGGCCAAGGTCCCCAGCTCGCCTGCGGTGCTGAAGTCGACGGGTAAAGAGCCGTATGCGCAGGAAGCAATGCGCGGTAAGAACGGCAGGCCCAGCAAGTACAGGGCTCGTGGGATGCCCGCCGGTGGCGAGGACGTCCCGTTTATTGTGCTTCCCGATTTCGAGTCGGAGCCAGTGGTGTACCGGGGGCCGTGAGGGCTGTTTTGGAGAGAACAGATGCGAGGTGGTGCGAAAAATAAAGGATCTCAGCCGACCAGCGCGTGATGGCGGCATGATGAGGAAAAGCGAGCGTCGTGCAAAGGCAGAAAATGCACGGGAGAAAATTACGAAATGCAACATCAACTTTCACACGAAGAAAAAAGTATCACAAAAGGCTTCATAATCTTCTCGCTCGCCGCGCTCGAACGGCGCGTTGGACCAGATATATGGCAAGGGAAAAAGAATTTAAAAGGCAAAAAAGGAGGTTGATGGACCTGTGTATCACAGGCGCACCGGGAATTGAGCCCGATGCGGGGGTCGAACCCGCAACCTTGAGATTAAGAGTCTCACGCTCTACCGATTGAGCTAACCGGGCGAACTCCGATACGGGGAATCGAACCCCGGGCTCGGCAGGCCTCAGGACGCGCGCCTTGAGAGTGCCGGATGTTAGCCACTACACCATATCGGATGATCGCTTGGACTGTTTGTTGCACTGGGGTGGTGGTGGCGGAATTTTATGGTGGGCGGCCGGCCCACTGGGGAGGGTTCGGCCCTGGGTGGTCCGGTTCCAATTTTTGGAGCAACGTGGAGCCATGCGGCGTCGAGATAAGCTGGTGATGCAGTCGCTACCTTGTGCATGGAAGTACAAAGAGCGGTAGAAAGTTGGAAAGAAGCAGGAGTTAGCTGAAGGTTCCCTGATTATCCGATGCTGGAATCTCAATGGCCAAAGTATTGGGGGGCGGATTGTATGGAAGCCAAGGCAGAATTCTTAAATGGCGCGTAACGGCGATAAAATAATAGAAAACAGTCCTACAGGACATTCGGCCAATGGTGACTCCCAATCAGTGTCGTTGGTACTGCATACTTCTATTGGGGCATATCTCTTTTCTGAGGACTGGCTGGTTGAGACTTGAGCGCTAGCGGGTCCACGCAATGATGGCCGAAAGTCCACACCAGCCGACGCCGGCGAGATTCCGTCTGGCCAGCACCGGCCGAGGTTTCTCCGGCTTGGATTTGTTTTTGGCCAGGTTCACAGCCCCGGACCACACGCCTTATCGACCTGCCTCCCGACGGTCTGGATTCGTGATAGACGCTTCGGCCATGGCAATCGCGGTATGCAGCCCATACATCCGAACGCGGTCATAGCTGTCGTATATTATGGGTATATACAGAGAATCATGGATAGATGGTTTCAACAGTGCTGAGTTGCTGGCGCAGCATGTCCGTGCACGAAATAAACATAGGAAAACAAAACGGTCAAGACATTAAAATACAGCAAGGCGAGGGGGTCCCGCCGGATCTCCACGACGGGAACCACGCTGCCTGGATAGGGTGGTCCGTCCGTGGGACAAAGCCAGCTGGGACCAGAGGTGCGCCAAACAATGCAGGAACCGACAAAGCATACACGACAACGCCAAACCACAGCCGAGGTTCGTGGCCACGTTCCCTACAACGCGAGCGCCACGCCCCCGACCATGGCGGCGGCGGCGGCAGCTTTCAGCACGCCAGGCGCGAACCGGCGCCGCGCCGCGTTGGTCGAGCCCCCGGTTTGCGGCAAGACGCCCGTCGGCGCCTTGTTGAGGTACATGGCGCCAATGTCGGTCAGCTGGCCGCCAGCCGAGAGCATGGTGGCGTTGGGGCCGACGTTGCTCTTTTGCGAGCGGAACGAGCCAAACAGGCTGTAGCGCTCGACGTCGTCGATACGGTCCATGTACTCCATCGACATTTTGACAAACTCCTGGGTCGGGGCGAGGGGCTGGTCGTTGAGGTTATACTCGGTCACCCATATCTTCTTTCCTGGGAAGCTGTCAAGCAGAGGAAACGGAGTGTCAGCCGTGCTTCGACAGGTGGGAGGGCGGCAAAAAAAAAAAAAAAAAAAAAAAAAAAAAANAAAAAAAAAAAAAAACTTACGCAGCGGCATATGTGCCAATGTGCGACGCCAGCCCGCCAAAGTTGCCGTACCAGTGTATGGGGACAAAGTCGAAGGTGCAGTTCTTCCTGTCGCCGCCCTCGCTGATTATGTCGCTGCAGTTGCCCAGAAACTGCTTCAACCACGGGATGCCGCCCCAGCCGCCCGTCGGCGCGGGCAGGCCGGCCTTGACGCCCATCTGCTGCAGCGGTATTATGTTCTTGATCCAGACGCGGGCGGCAAAGGCGGGCTGGACGTCGGACCCGCCCCAGCTGCTGGGGCCGTCGGGCTCGTTGAAGCCGAGGACGTGCGTGATGTTGATGTTCTTCTTGGTGATGAGGTCGCGCACCTTGTCGAGGAAGGTCGTGTCCGAGGGGTCCTTGGGCGCGCCCCACAGCATGGGCACGAACTCGAAATTGTCCTGCGAGATGTTGTTGAAGGCGACGGCCGGCTCGGGCCCGTAGTTGTAGTACCACGTCAGCGGCGACACGGGTCGCGTCCAGACGTAGTTGTCCTGCGGGTAGTCCTTGTTGGGCACGAAGCAGAGCCCGCGCTTCGGGTTCGGCTGCTGGGCTGCCGCGGGCTGGAGTGCGGACAGGATCGGGAGCGCGAGGCCCAGCAGGGTCGGCGGGATACGCATCGTGACGAGGAAGCGGAGGGCCCGGGGGAAAAGGTAAAGATATCGAGATTTTATAAACGACTATATATGACGGGGAAAACTCATGGGCTGCTGACAGAAGCTCAAGTAGGCAGATTGCCCGGGTTGCGGATAGATGACGCTCAAGGAAAAAGGCGTCAGCCAGCGAAGGCGACGCAGGTTGCAGATATCGCGGGACGGCGGATACGGCGTCGCTGGAAAAGGAGTCAAGTTGGCAGAACCAGCAAAAAAAGTTCACGGCTAGAACGAGTGATCCGCGAAACTCTTGCTCGAGCTGCTGAGAAAACGATCGAACGAAGCAATAAAAAAAATCAAAACGGGCAAAAAAGAGAGATAAGGAACGGAAGAGCCGGTGCGAGCCGGGCTGAGGAAAGCATCTCCTCCAATATTGCGACGGCGGGTTTTCAGGCGGGCTGTGCTGTTGCAGGGAGGTGTGGAAATCCAGGAGTGCCGCGCGCCGACACGAAGATAGTGCTAGTTCCATGCCCAGAATAGGACTAGGCGCCCGAGGCTGCTCCTGGCTGACAGGGGACAAAAACGGGGCTGCCCCAATCGAACGGACGCTTTGGTTCATGGCGCCAGGGCGCTCGGGGTACGCCACGCAATCTTGGCCCTGCGATCCGTCACATTTTTTCTGCCTCTGCAGAATTGGCAGTCTGACGTGCTGTTTCAGTGGGCCAGCTGAGCGTTCTGCCGATGGATGCTGGCACAGTCTTGGCATTATAGAAGAAGGCGAGCCAGATGTTGACACAGGAGCAGTCGTGTCTAAATAGCACAAAGGCATCGTCGCTATTGGATTTAACTACAGATGTACATGGCCCAGCACACACACAAGTGCTGCCGAGGCCGGGATCGCTCGGCATCCGCACCGGCGGTCCTGCTACTGCTCCGACACGAACAGACCCGCCATGCCCATGCCGGTGCCGATGCACATGCTCGTCAGCAGGATCTTCTTCCCCTGGCGGCGGCACTCGGCCAGGCCCGTGACGATCTGGCGGGTGCCCGTGGCGCCCAGCGGGTGGCCCAGCGCGATGGCGCCGCCGCGCGGGTTGAGCTTGGTCTGGTCGTCCAGCTTGAGCGTGTCGCGGCAGTAGACGGCCATGCTGGCGAAGGCCTCGTTGATCTCGACCACGTCGACGTCGTTGAGCGTGATGCCGTGCTGCGCCAGCAGCTTGGGGATCGCCACGGTCGGGCCGATGCCCATGATGCGCGGCGCCAGGCCGGCCACGGTCGCTCCCACGAACTTGCCCACGATGGGCTGGCCCAGCTTGATGGCCGTCGAGCGCTTCATCAGGAGAACGGCGGCGGCTGTTTTTTTTTTTTTTCTGTCAGTCATCTTGAATAATAATCGCGACCGAGCCCGTTTGGACGGAACTCACCTCCATCCGTGACCTGGCTGGCGTTGCCGCCCGTCGTGGTCGGTCCCCACTGAGGAAAGGCGACCCTGATCTTGCCCAGCGTCTCGGCCGTGGTGCCGGGCCTGATGCCCTCGTCCTTGCTGATGGTGACCTCCTTGACCTCGCCGTTGGCGTCCTTGAACTTGGTCTTGATCGGCACGATCTCCTCGTCGAACAGGCCGGCCTTCTGGGCCCGCTCGGCCTTTTGGAAGCTCAGCGCGGCGAAGCGGTCCATCTCCTCGCGCGTGATGCCAAAGTCGCGCGACACGTTCTCGCTCGTCCAGCCCATGGGCTGCATGCAGTCCACCGCCTCCTGGCTCGCCTTGGTGACGTCCTCGTCGAAGGGCTGGTCGAGCGCGTCGCCGCCTATCGTCATGGACTCGGCGCCCATCGCGATGCCGACCTGGATCGAGCCGGCGCTGATGGCGTTGGCGATGTCCTGCGTCGCCTTGAGGCCCGACGAGCAGAACCGGTTCAGCGACGACGCGCCCGCCGTGTTGGGGAAGCCGGCCGCCAGGGCCGCCGCGCGGAGCTTGTACGCAGCCTTGCCGTCCGAGACCTGGAGAGGTTACACAAAAGGAGGTTAGTCCGAGTCGGAATGGGTGTCTGGGGGGGAGAGGGATAAAGGAGCGCACTCACATTACCCATGCAAATATCCTCCACCAGGGCGGGATCGAGCTGGGACTTTTCCCTCACTTGCTGCAGCAGCGCGTAGATCAGGTACTCGAGCGTGGTGTCCTTGAAGCCTCCCTTCTTGGCCTTGGCAAGCGGTGTCCGCACGGCAAGGGTGATGACGACATCGTCATCGTTCTTGGACGTGCTGTTGGGGACATTGAATGATGTGTCAGCAGGCGGTGATCTGGCCGCGCAGGATGCGGTCAACGTGGCACTCACAGGGTAGAGAGCGCGTTGCCGGGCGTGAGGTGCTTAAGGATGGAACCAAGGCGCTCGGCAGCCATCTTGTCGGTGTTAGGGAATGGACTGTGCGACGTGAGACGAGGAGGGATTGGGGCGGAGGCGCGGTCGAGAGGGATGGGGTGCTTGCGGAACGAGAACGACGGTTGTAGCACTCTCTTGGAGGCGCGGCTCTGTTATCAAATATGTCTGGGGGACGACGAGTCGGCAGAAATCTTTGTGGCAAAGCGCGCGCGGACCGAAACCTCGTGCTGGGCCCGAGGTTCCTCCCCGGCCGACGAAGCTGTGGGGTTTTACCCGGCTTATGTTGCCGAGGCACGCTGGAGAAGAACCACGGCAATTCCCCTGGCTGTTGCGTTTGGTCGAGGACTCTGCTTTGACCAATCTTGGACTTGGCCCCGCTCGCTTCCGCAGCTCGACGTGCATTGGCCTGTAGCATTGTGGCAATAAAGATGTGCAATTCCCCATGTGATCTATACAATTTTACATTGCCCGAGTGTTTCTTTACTTCCAGCTCGTCAAACATAATAATGTGCCTGCATGCCACCACATCATAATGATGTTGCTCCAGAATCGGCACAACCACCTACATGTGCAACACTTGGTTGGAGCACTGGGAGTCAAATGTTGGATCCGACCGCGTCGAGCCACTCATCAGGAACCTCCTCCACCCCGGCGGCCGCCCTGGCTGCAGCATCAGCAGTTGTGTTAAACTCTCTCGGGATCCTCCAAAACTGCACGGCCATGCCGTCGTCGTGCTTTTTCTGAATCTCGTCCAAAAGGGCCATCCAGAGATCCTTGTTGGCCACGGGCTTCTTTGCACGTGTCCTCCATCCGTCCCTAATCCACCTCCTTGCCCAGCTGGTGCAGCCTTCAACCACGTACTCGGAATCGGTGGCGAAGACACAGGTGTGGAATCCCTCGCCGAGCCAGTCTCCGAAGCGCAGGGCTGCAATCACGGCGCGCAGCTCTGCGCGGTTGCTGGTCTGCGCCCCCTCGTTGCCAGACGGGCCTTTCGTCTCGAGGCGGCCGGACACAATCTCTTTGTCTGCATTGTTCTCCCCGTGCCAGAAACTCCATCCAGCTCTTGGGTTTAGCTGGCCGTTGTCAAGGCATGCGCCGTCGGTGTGGATGACGCACGTGCCGGGGTCATTTGGCAGGGTATATCTAGTAACTCATCGTGTCAGCAGCAACCGTGGGTGTTTGCGTCGCAGGAAAACTACTTGCCTGGTCGTCTTGCCGTGGCGCCTCCGGCCAGAGAACACTCCCATAGGAACCGCGTCGGCGGAGGGCGGGACGAATTTGGTGCCAAAGACCCGGCCAGTGCCGCTTCTCGTGCCGTTTTTGTTCAGGTCGCGAGCATTGTCGTCGCCGGCGTCATCGTCGCCATCATCGTCCATGAAGCTGTAGTCAACAGTGCACTTCGGGCAGACCACCAGGCCATGGCGACCGCAGACAAGACGGCCGTTGGGCAGCTCGGCAGGACCGTCGTCGTCGTCGCTACTGTCGTGGCCGAGCGGATAGAGGCCCTGGGCCAGGTACCATCCTATCGGAGGCATGATGGTTTCGGAGCGTGCTGCCTTCCCTGGGGGCCTTGGTGGGAGGCGTTGAGACGAAGCAAGACGAACGAGGGGCGCGCGACGGGCAAGAAATACCCTGCGGAGCGCAGCAACCATCTGCCCGCCGGGGGCTGATAAACGGCGGTATGCGGTTTTGAGGAGATGGGATGCCTGACAAAAGGAAAATTTCAAGCTGCTTGTGCCCAACCTCTGGAATACGTATTGGTGGAGCACATGCTCAAGCGCCCAACGCGGCTTTCTTGCATTTTGTTTGGACATCCCAATTTCGCAGAGCTCGATGGAAATTGCGCCCGGCTAACACTTAGGTACTGTAGCTCCTCTATGCGTTAAAAATTCAAGTGAGGTGAGCCTTCTCCGTGGACGTTGTTGCGGCAGAATCAAGGCCAGCAGTTGAAGATTTTTTTTGTTGGAAAAAAGCGGAAGAATTAAATGAAGAGCAATTAAAAGCAAAAAGCTCACTCGATTGTCCTTCGCTTAGGAACAATCTCGTTACCAAAACCCCTTGGTCGGGTTTTTACTTGGCTCTAAATCGCCGTCAATGGACGCATTCCGAATCGGCGGGCGTGGGGTTTTCTTGGCCCTCACCCGTGAAAGAAGGTTGTGGCATTCTCAACACCACGGTTTTCACCAGTCCAACTACCCCGGTTGCTGCTGTGAGCGGTTGGCAATCTGGCCACGGTGGGAGCAAATAAGCCAAGCGACGCTTGGCGACACGGGGTCTCCTAACGTGCTCGAATAAGTAGGCAGGTAGCTTGCTGGCTTTCGGGTATTCAGGCAATCTGATATGGTTGCCATACATCGCCTGATGGCTGGTATCCATGTAAGGTATCGTGTCTCGTTTCCTTTGCAGTGGAAGAATCTCATCCGTGGCAGCGACACAGATGGCACGCACTTTGGCATCACTGTCGTCTCAGCCGCCCTGGACACTCTGTGCGCAGAACGCCGGCTTGTCGGCCTGATCACGCGGGGGCTTCTGGGGCCAGAAGAGCTGCCACCAACGAGTACTCCTCCAGAGTTCCCGGCAAACCGAGGAGCGCTTTCTCAACACCTGCGCGAGAGATGCGCCAAGCAGCCCCTCTAGAGCCCCCGACGCTGAAGGCCACGGCAATGCTACTTGCCGCGCGACCGCTCCTGCTCCAACGGGCCGGCGCCTCCCCAAGACGAGCGGTCGGTAGCCGAGATCGCCCTGGTCATGGGGACGCTCTGCCTGTCCGGCCTGCTGGACCTGACCATCGTGACGGGCGCCGTACCCTCCATCGTGCAACCTCTGCAGCCCACGGCGCAAGAGGCCGAGACCGCACCATAGCCAACGGCCGTACCTGGATTGGCGGCGCCTTTGTCTTGGCGCACATGGCATCCGAGGGCGCCTTGGACATGGGTATCATGGTCAGGGTTACCACTCTGCGATATGTATGGGCAACCTCATTTTCGACACCTTCCTTGATATCCCGAACCCCCAAACCCACCTATGAGTTGACCTCGAGGTATTATTGACTCTTCCGGGAGCCCTCATCATCAGCGGCGCGCTCACGATTCTCCTTGCGTTCTAGTTTGGGGATGTCATACATCTATGATCCTCCGCGACCGCCATATGTCTCCTCATCTTCGGCTTGCTGGCAGCCTCTCCTGGCCGCGCGGTCGGTGTCTTCGGCGGTGGGCAAGGCAGCTATCATTACAGACATGGAGTTTTCCACGCTCTTTTTACAGCAGTATTGGTCGTTGTGGGCGGTGTGATTTCCAAAACAGAAGGTGCGCTGCCAACTCAACCCTGGGACCGGCCCTGGCCCCGAGCTGGCCGTCCGTTTCGCAGGCCCGCAGGCGGCGGCCGGCGTCGGTTGATACACAATCTGACTGGGGGTTAACAGCTGCTGGTAGGCCAGCTGTGGTTTGACGCCTTCGGGGCTCTCTGAATATTGGTCCCGCTTTAAGTACGTGGCCTTCGCCGAAGCTGTGGGTGTTCTGCGTCTTCTTGTGCCCGAGAACCACCCAAGCAGCGAGACAAGGCCCTGTCCTCGGTGTCAACAGGACACAGGGCCTCTGATGAGTCGTCGACGCGGGTTTTCGGGCTGAGGAAGATCGAGCGTCGGTGGAGCTCAACAATATGAGACACCGGCAAGATCAGCGCCTGTAGCACCAAGCCAAGCAAGCTTGATTAGGTAGAAATGGTGATGTTGGATGTCATAGCATGACTGCGTTACGGCGTTGAAGTCTACATCACATCCTGAAACTCCGGGTCGCAGCCATCATCAGACATGAGAATGGGCATCAAGCGGCGAAATACAGGCAATACAGCCGCCTCGTCGCCGTGCAAGGAAAAGAGGGGGACCCCCCGGTGACCCACCACAATCAGTATAATACCAAATTCTCGCAAGGGAAAGACCAGACCCCGTCCGCCGTGCTTAAAAGAATGTGGCCAGTAAGGGGTCGTTTGACAGAAACTCTTCGACCTTCTTCATGTTTTTCTTTGTTGCGGCAAACGTCGCCCAGTATCCGTCGTGTGATTTGCACATTACCATGGAAACGACTATCTCAGGCGCCGGTGGTTAGTAAGTGATCCCAATTTGTGAAGGCGGGCAAGATCTGCAAGATGGGTCGTGCAAAAGCCTACATCTCAGCGGCGTATCCCTAGTGTGTGCCCTCCCCAGGACCAGCAACCGCTTTGGTGGCTGTCCGTCCTCGACAGGGGCTGCGGGAGTGGTCTTTTTGCCCTTCCCTGGGCTTGCTTTTATGCCCCCGTCGTCCCCCCTCGGGTTTGCTATTGCTTCCTTCTCATCTGTCTTCTCCGGCGCGGCCGCGGCGGCGCTAAAGTCGAGATCCTTCCACGCGGCAGTCCAGTTGGAGACGATGTAGGGCCTGTCGCCCGGATCGCCGATCATGGGGGGCTTGTTTCCGTGACTGAAACTGTGGTCTATCACACTGACGCCCGTCTCGATCGCCTCCCGCTCCGTCATGTGCATCACCGCTAGGCGGTGGCGGTAGGCCATCTCGGCTAGGCTGGAGGACCGGTGCACGTTTCCGAGGCGGGCGAAGCCGTAGGCGATGGCGTTGTGCACGTACGATGATGATCCGCCGCTGCGCGGGAGCTCGGGGATCCGGCCGCGCAGGTTGACGACGACGCCGAGGCTGACGGGGCGGGAGGATCCTTGGCTGCGGTGCAGGTTTGCCAGCTTGCACAGCACCGCCGACACGACGTCGCCCTCGCTCAGCCCCAGCCTGCCGACGACGTCGTCGCCGTACCGCTCCTCCAGCTCCGCAAAGATCCTTGAGCGGAGCCTGACGACGAGCTTGAGCGGCAGGAACAGCGTGCCGTGCACCTCGCGCGGGCCCAGCAGTACCTCGGGGAGCACGGCGGCGTAGTACTTCAGCGTCTCCCGCGTCGAGAATATGCGCGGCTGGCCCCAGATCTCGTCCTGGCGCGAGGCCTTCTTGATCGGCACGCTCCTGCTCCCCTTCTTCCCTTCTGGCGACCGAGGCGTGCTCGGGAAGGACGAGGCTCCATCAGACCCGGTGCTGGAGGCGGTGCTGGGCGGGGGCGAATACTTGCCGAGCACCAAGGACGGGCGCGCCTGGAGCGGCGGTGGCGGGACGCCGGCCGCCAGGCCGAGCCAGGCCTTCATGATGGCGCTGACGCCCATCTGGTCCGCGAGCGTGTGCGGCAGGCAGACGCCGACGACGGCGCCGTCGGTGAAGGCCGAGATGTGCACCGACACCATGGGCATGCCCGTGGGGGCGTCGGCGCGCTCGCGCGGCCACGTCGGCCCGGCCAGGACGTCGAGCAGGCGGTCGAACTGGCCGCCGGCCCAGGCCTGCAGCCTCGCGCCGCCCAGCGGCTCGGTCGGCAGCTGCAGCACGCCGGGGATGGCGGCGGCGCCGTGGGCGTGATGGGCGGCGGACCAGCCGAAGGGGCGGTAGCTATCATCCTCGGGGAAGCGCGCGGGCAGCCGGTACTCGAGGCGGCCGTCGTCGCGGCGGCGGGCCAGGCGTGCGCCCAGCAGCGTCCAGTGGTTGCGGATCAGGTCGTCGAGCGCGGGCCGCAGCCGCGCCTCGTCGACGGCGTGCGGCACGAAGAAGAAGACGTGCGACAGCGACCGGTCGACGAGCCCTTGCTGCTCGATGGCCGGGATGGGGAACGTCACGACTCCGTCGTCGGTCGCTTTCAGCTCGCAGGGCTTGTCCTTACGCAGCGGCCGCCGGCCGAGCAGCAGCGGGTACCGCCGGCGCAGGCGCTGTAGGACCCCTCGCGCCGGCGGCAGGCTGCAGGCGACGCAGTCTTTGTCAACCGCAGCCGCCGCGCACTTGGTGCTGCCGTGGGGCGAGGAGGAGGAGGCGGCTGCGGCGGAGCTGTCCCCCTCGCTGCTCTTGTTGTTAGCCTTGGTGTTGTTGTTCATCTCGTAGGCTGCCATATGCTGGATGGTGATGATGATGATGATGATGACGGCGCCGTAGAAGACGCGGAAGCGGAGAAGGAGCTGGTGAGGAGATCGGACGACATTTCAAAAGGAGGGGAGTAGGAGGAAGGCGACGACCGAGGCTTGGGTCTTTATGGAGAATCGGTGTGACCACGAAGACTGTGCGCGCGCGATCGCATGGGGATCCTTTTCTGGTGTGTAGAATCCGTCCAAGCAATCGTCCCAAGCAAGGCTGTTGAACCGCACAGACTCTTCGTTATGCTGAAATGGGAGCGCCGCAGGTGGGCGGCGGCGGCTAGTTCGCCGTCTAGCGGCACACAAGCTTCCCCTCCCAACTGTTTCACCGGCGCCATCCCATGTCCGAGAGTCCGACGTGGCCGTCCGTCGATCTTGGAAATTTTCCGTCCGCAAGCGATTCTCGCACACGACCTGTGACCTGGCCCTGCGTTGGCATGAGCTCGATTTGGGAGATCTGGGGTGTGCCCAACGGGCAAGATCGAGGAGGGGGCGCCTGTCTGCCCTTGGGCTGGACAGTTACACATGGTTCTTGTCCGGATTATCTAGGTTTGACAATGTCAGATTCCGGCTGACTTCCCTGCGGCCTTTCGGAGGCGGTGTTTTGTGTTTCGTCGGGGGAAACGCAGTCCGATGTCTGTAGCGGGACGATTGTACGTGGTTGGCAGCTGACGGCTCTCAGGGACCGTCGCGTCTGCACCGGTTGGACGCATGTCGGCGACCCTGGACAAGGCAGGCACGAAACTTTTATGTAGGTATGCACATGGCCGGAAGTCTGTGCCGCGGCTGCTTGGCTTTCTACGAGCCAGGTCTGAACAACAGGGGCCGGCTCACGGGAGATCAGAATGAGGCGCTGCATCACGGCGCGTAGTTCTGGGGATAGGTCGAACTGGGACTTGGCTCTGATATTTCTGTAAAACGAATGAATGAGCCCCCGAATTGGCCTTGAGGCTCAGATATTTCTTTCCAATGAGTGAATGACCCCCCATAACCCTTCCGGAAGCCTGTGCAGCCGCATCTCGATATATATGCACATCTCCACAGACGGGGAAATGACAGCCGCGTTGGGAATCCAACACGGGCTCCTCTCTCTCCGCTATCCAAATCCACCTGATCCAGTAAAGTATCCCTTATGCGATCGGCTGCACCGACTGCGGGTAGTAAAACAGCTCCTTCGGGTCATACTTGGCCTTGAGCTGCTGCAGCCTGGGCAGGTTCTTTCCGTAGTACAGCTCCTGCGCCGAGGTCCTGTTCAGCGCCGTGTCGGCATAGTTGATGTACATGCCGTAGTCGGACTTGGGGATCGAGTTGGTGACGGAGCTGATCCAATCGTCCAGGAACTTGCTGTAGGGCCTGCCGCCGCCGCCGGCGACCCTGTCCTGGAACTGCATCAGGAACAGCTTGTCGCGGTGCGCGTAGGCGGTGGCGTCGGGGGCCACTTGGCCGACGGCCGAGTTTTGGCCACCGTGGATGTCGAGCTGGAAATACCAGCTAAAGGGGCCCTGCCTGTTTGCCGTGTTCTGCCAGTAGCGCACAAAGTTCGAGAGCGGTTGGCCCGTGAGGTCCTTGAGCTCCAAGCTTTTGGCGTAGAAGCTGGCGTGCTAGAGAGATGGAGAAGGAGTCTGATGTTAGTTGTTGGGACCGCGACCAAAAGTTACTGCTCACTTCCGCACTGGGGACTCACGCTGTTGTACGGGATCGTCTGCGCCATCGGGTCTCCGTAGGTGTAAGCCAGCAGGGAATCCAGCCAGCCGGTGGTCTTTGATGTGACGGTGCCGTTGATGGCCTTCATGAGCGGGGTGATGACGGCATTGAGCTCGTCAATGGTGCCGTAAAACGCGCCCTCCATCGTGAACTGGCCCGGCTGGCTGAACAGGCGCATGTTGAGGTTGCTGGGCGTCTTGGTGGCGGCAAAGTCGCGCAAGGCCTGCATGCCGGCCACCACGTTCTGCTCCGTCGTCCAGCTCGGCAGCGCGACCTGGAACGTGGTCACGGTCGAGGGGGCCGGGAAGGTGTCGAACTCGAGGCTGGCCACGATGCCAAAGTTGGAGCCCGCCCCGCGAAGACCCCAAAACAGGTCCGCGTTTTCCGTCGCCGAGGCGTGCACCACAGTCCCGTTTGCGAGCACGACGGTGGCCCCGACCATCCAGTCCAGCGCCAATCCCCTGGTGTGTGAGGAGAAGCCGAACCCGCCGTGAGTGGCATGTCCAACAATGCCCACTCTGTGCCGCATTTCCCGTCAGCCGTTGGCCAGGAACCCTCTCGACGGCCGGTTAAACTCACCCAGGACATGTCCCATGACTAATAGCGCGCGCTCCCTGCCTGAACAGCTCGGTGGCCACCTTTCCCAGCCTGGCACCCGCCTGCACGGTGGCCCTGTTGGAAGCGGTGTTTAGAGTAACGTTGCTCATACGATCCAGCTGGACTACCAGATGCCCGTTTTCACCACCAAGCCCGGCCGAGGAGTACCCGTGGCCGCCGCCCTTGGCCGTCACCTTGAGGTTCAGACGGGAGCCGCACGAGATGGCGCCCTGGATCTGCCCGACGGTGGTCGGGATGGCGATGGCGGCGGGCGCGAAGGTCACGCGCAGGTTGTACGGCGACGAGTCTACATTCCAGACGGACGAGGACTTGGCGATGAAGGGGACGTTGGCGCTCTGGAGGCAGCTCTCCAGCTGCGACGGCGCCTGTCGCGGCACGTTTGCGGCCTGGGCAACGCCGAGATAGGCGGCCGCCAGGGAAACGATCAGGTTGGAAACGGGTGCCATCGTGGTTGCCGTGCAAGTTCTCCCGATGAAGAGCTGGGCCGGATGGGCTGTAGGGGGTGATAAAGGAAGGTAAGGGGCGAAAAGCCCGGTGGAGAGGCTGAGGGCGATGGAGTCAACAGAAGCCGGTGAGGCGGCTGCCGCGGCTCCCGCTGCCGGGAAATATAGTCACGATCGAGGCCTTCTGAATGCCTCTTTAGTCGCGGTCAAGCTGCGTTCCTGCCGTGGCAGGTGGGCGTGGGACTGAATCGAGGACGGCCTGGCATTGGATGGCCCAATCATGCTCCTTGCCAATCTTGCCATTGTGGGCCAAGAAGGGAACCCCTGAGAGGGTTAAAAACAAAAAGAGCGCGCCGCCGCCACTTTTTTGCTGCGTACTCGACTCCTGAATTCCCGCCAATCTGGGCATCCGTCGGAGCATGAACCAGCTCGGTCTAGCCGGACAAGGGGCCGCCGCCACAGAGGTCGGGCCGGCGAAGCAGCGTCTGGTCTGACAGGTTCCGAGGGCCCGATATGGAAATGCGTCTGAGGGTCGGGGCTTGGCGCCGAAGGGTGTGGTGGAGCTGACGCCAATATATAGCGGTCCGAATCGCCGCGCCGTTCTGGGACTGTGCGGGCGGAGCACAAAGTTAACATCAGTCGCCCCTGCGGCGGCTGCTTTTTTGCTTTTTGGCATGCCCGGCCATCAACACTCGCCTGGCCATGGTTCTGGGTTTAGGTTTGTTTCGCTGACACAACAGCGCCGATACATACCCTAAACGGGACAGCCAAACACATGTATGCGGATCCTAAAGTTTACGAACAAGAATTCTGGAAGACTTCTTGGAGCTGATGGATGACAAGAATTCCGGATTGGGGTTTTCCGGCGTACAGAGTAGAAATAATAAAAGCCACATGACGAAAATAAGCCTTGATAACGTGCATGCCCCCCACTCAGCCGGAAATTTCTCAAATTTAAATCCATAACCGCATCTTTGAAGTCGTATACATTTTCCCTTGACTGCGAAGAGCGATTCCAGGTGGTCATGTGACGACACGGTGCTGTGACGAGACTCGGGAAAGCATGCACATGAGGCACATCGCTCAATTTGGGACATTTTGATTGGCAAGCCCGATGGCACGGTGGCATGAACAACCTTGGCAACCTTAGCGTCCCAGAGGGCTTGAGGCATGAATGGTCAGCTCAGGTGAAATGCTAATTATCACCAAGTTCCTGAGCTAGGAGCTTATACACCTTTTAGTGCCGTAAACTTGTCCTTCCCGCTTCCTATCCGAACACGCTTTTTCGGGTTTCCTGACAAAAACAGGTGAGTTTTGGCTGAAAATAACGTTATGGTTCTGGGAAATGTAGTCAAGAGAAGCATTGCGTCCGAGCTCTCCATGTTGATGAGAAAGTTGTCACAGCCGTTCTCTGACTTGAACTACAAGCCTTGCAGTAATTAGTTAGTGTCCTGCTTCAATAACACATGATACCCGCTATCAAAATACACAGGCTTCTCTTTTTCTAAAAGTTTCTGGTTACGGATACGGCTGGTTTATGTGGCAATGCTTCAGCTGACGGTGCAGCGTTGACACAGCTTTGCGAGCACCAGCGTGCAAATCTGATCCCTACCGTCTGCTTGATAAGGGAGCGTTTACGTCGTGGCTACGACGTAAATATGTTCATCTTTTGTGCTTAGAGTGAACGTATGACAAAACCAGAGTTCTCATTTTTGTGCCCTTCAAATAAATGTTTGCCTTCCTTGTATGATTATATCGAAGGCAACGGCGAACCCAAGAAAATGCCAAGCAAAAGATAAAGGCAGCAGAGCACCTCGCAGCGTAGCATCCCCCGAAAATACAAGTGCCGAGACAATCACCTTCATATCCTCGTTCATGTATTCACATTAGTAGCATCGCGAGGGCCGCCACCGACAGTGACGGCGTGCTCATCTGTCGACTGTTTGCACGCGCGCCCTCCCCTCCCCAGGCATCCGGGTGAGTGTCCAAAACCTCGCTCACGGCTACGAGGGCCGCCAAGCGGGACAAAACAAGAAATGCAACATTGCGCTGTCACGCACGGGGAGGCATCGAATCGAACACCCTACATTGGGAGGCGAAACTTGGCCACGGTGGCGGCAAATTAACGCGCAACCAAGCGTGCAGAAAAGAAACACATCCGAGGCGGTGCTGACTTAAAAAAGAAAGGACGAGAAAAGAAGATCATCGAAGAAAACGCTCGGAGTCATCATGCCTCGCCAAAACCCGAAGGTGGGCGGGCAAAGGAACATGTGCGTGTGTGTGGTGGTAACCCGGTGACTGGCCTTGTGACCGCAGGGTATCCTCGGGCAAGCGCACGGGGAGGAGGAGAAAGAAGAGGAGCAAGGGACGGGCGACGTTACGTGACTCATCAAACCCTACGGCGAGGGTGTCCGTAGCAATCATGGCTCGACGGACGGGAGGGGTAAGGCTATCAGGCAGGACGAGAGACGGTACGGTACGATACGGTGCGGTGCGATGGCGAGACGTCGGCGATGATGGCGACGGAACTTGGATGGGGAGGGATCGGGGCCGGACTCGGTGATCGGCAGTCACCTCACCTCCTCTTGACAGTGGCGTCTCCTAAGCCCAGCCCGAGGGGCCGAGTGAGGGTAGGGCCTTTTTAACCCCCGTCGGGTAAGGACACTCAACCACGACGGGAAAGGCTCGAACGAATCCCCTCCAGCCCGTCTCCGGGGTTGTATCACCTGCTGGATCTAGACGGGCGAACAGGAGAGAAAAAACCCCAGCTGTGTACGGGCAGGCGGGTAGGCGGCCAAGCAGGCAGGCCAGCGGCGCTTAGAGCTTTCAACGAGAGCCAATCACGCGCCTTTGACAAAGGTCGTGGCGGAGGCTACGTTGCCCTAGGTGAAATAGCCCCTATCTATCCCTCCGCGTCGTCCTTAGTCTGCTTGCGGTGGTGGAAGCGCCATGGAGTGTGGGGCTGGGGCCGCCGCAGAGTACGAACAGCCAAGCCATCCTTTTTTTTCTCCTACATACATGAGCTCCTCTCTACATGTCTTTGCCTCCAGAGTCGGTGGGTTCGCGGGTGGGGGCTCCGCGCGTGCGGTTGCATCCGGTGGGGTTTCTGGTAGACGAGTGCAGCAGGCAAGAGTCGCACTTCGTCTGGTTCATGATCAACGGGCGGAGGGTTTTTTGTGGCGTCTGGGGTGGGTGG